>CANXYC011711798.1:0-22148 GCA_948193065.1 Aleurites moluccanus
TCCTTCTCTCCAAATACCGGGTAGTGTCTCCAAATACCGAGTAGTGTCTCCAAATACCGGTACCCGGTATTTTAGCCCCTGAAGAAAATTTTCAAACTGAAAATCCAAAACTTCAATTTTTAAAACTTCAAAACAATATCAAATCAATTAGAAATCTTAATTCAAAAATCATAATCAATAATCTTAACAAAATCAAAATCAAATCAAATCAAATATTTATTCAAAATTAAATTTAAATCTTATTAAATCTACCAAAATCTAACTAAATCTTAATTTGAAATCAAAATTCAAAACTATATTAAAATTAATCTAATTGAAACAGAAACTAAATTAATTAAGTATAAAATAATACTTAAAATACTAATAAAAGAGCTTAATTTTAATGCCTAACAAGTCTAAACTGATAATAATTTCCATCCTCTGCTTTTGAGTGCTTTATTCATCCGGTTGTCCCTCGTTGACCTCTCAGTGATTTGTGTAATAATCAATGTAAATGAGGTTTTTTTGAAATAATAGATTTTTCTCAGGTAAGAACTGATGAATTATCCTTTGATTTGTCAGGTTTTAGGTGGTATCTACTCTGGAAATGTCTCTGGCATTACAGCACAACATCTAGAATGGGTAAATTCTTATGTTTCTAATTGATCAATGATGTATGTACAGCACAACATCTAGAATGGGTAAATTCTTATGTTTCTAATTGATCAATGATGTATGTGCAAATGCACGCTCTGTAGTAATTTGTTATAATTTTTGTTCTTTCTAATTTTCATGCTAAAGTAGCATAAAAACTTTTCTGGTGATTTTTAAAGTAGCAAAAACTACAAAGTCGGTTCTGTCAATGACTTGCATCAACTTATTCAGCTTCATAAATTTTCTTATTGGTTACCCTTGTATCAGCTCTCACCTGGACAGAGAGTTTTGTTATATGTGCTGTATGGATATCCTTGATGAGATCGCTTCTCACATTAAGTTCTCTTCATTTGGCCGTCAATATATTCTCCTTCTAATGACTCGTCTGGTTTCTTTGTTTCCGTTGCATGCAGGTTCATCAGAAGACACTTCAAATTCTTCAGGAAATAGCATTCTAGTCTTGTGGAGGCAACAGCTGTTTCATTCACTATAATTCTAAACCAATTTTGCCAATCAAGTACAATTGGAAGAAGGTTGAGCCTAGTGAACACTGCTGCCTAGTTCTGAAATATCTTATTAGTTATGAATCATCAAGAAGCTAGTAATCCTTCAATCTATATACCTCCTATAGAAAAGAAAATCCCATAACTCTGTTTCGAAAGGGATCAGGTATTGCAGCCCAGGCTATGCTTAAGGTGATGGAAGTTGATGAGGAAACTTGGCAGTCTCCTAAAAGCCGAGAAATGTTTTTGGTGGAAAGTGCAGGCTGCTTTTGCAATGTTCATGTGCAGGGTACAAATGAGATGGTCTCAAATTGGTAGCAGAAAACAAAGCAACAACAGTAACAAGCTTAATAGATTTACTGCATAGTAAGAAATAAACTCTTAGCTCTATGAATTTTTCATTTGCTATGAATATGAGCTTAAGTCTAGGGCAGTGATTTCCTTAATTAAGTACACTATAAAGTCTATAATTATACTTATTAATGAGATCTTCAATGATAAACAAATCAAAACCATATGTAGCTGAAATCATACTTCTATCACATACCGAATCAACTAACAATGATGAAGATTCAAATTCCAGTTAACAAGAGTGGAATGGCATGTGGGGAATGGACCTACTTGGTGAACCATAGTGATATATTGGGATCAGTATAGACCTTTGTAATGATTTGAATGTTGTGAGGAGTAGAAGCAAACACAGCAAAGATTGGTACATATTCCTTCAATTATTTTCGCAGCTTTTCCCCACAAGCTCCCCTCATTGCCTTATTGCCTTTGCCTCCTTTCTTGGTTTTGCCTTTTTTGTAAAGTAAAATTTATATATCCATAAAAAAAAAGAAGAAAAACTCCTTACTTATTTGGATTTGGCACCACCCATTGTCTAATATGTATGTATCTATACTACTTTGGTCTCTTTTGCTTGGCCCACTCTTGTCCTAGCTATTGCTGTCTTCTCATTTCCTTTTATCTACCTTGTTCTTCATTAGTTTTCTTTTCATATACCAATATAATAGAATGATTGAATTAGCCACGTGAGCCGTCTTTTCATTTTTGTATCCCCTGCCTAATGTAAGATCAAGCTAATCACTACTAGACATCATTGGGTGGTATATCAAATCTGAAGGAGAAAGTAAAGGATTCAAAGTATAATGTAATATTCCCTTGTTTTAAAAAAAGAAAAGGAAAAAGAAAAATCAATATATTGGGATATTGCTATTAGATTAGTTGATCAATGCTAGAATTGAGTGTAGGAGATGTTTTTATAACTGTAAGCTTTATGAGACGTGCGTATTCTATTACTGATTTACTAATCTAATAAGAATTGTCTACGCGCATTTGTTTCATAGCACGCAACATATCTTATTGTTGGTCCATGTTGAGATAGTGTGTGCAAATTATTCCTATTTTTTGTTGTGAGATGAAATGTATGTGTTCATATTGCTTTATTTTTTATTTTTTATTTTTTTCAAGTTGGCAATTTTAGGTTTTATTTTAAAAGCTTTAAAATGTTTAGAAGAAAAGATAACCGGCATTTGAATTTTTGAGCTTTTACATATAGAGAGTATTTTGATGTCTAATTACAGAACTCAATTGCCAATTAAAATTGCACGTATCGACAATTGAAAAATTATTGAGTATTTGAATGTCTAATTATTAAAAATCAATTGAAAATTCGTCTTTTTTAAATCGATAAAATTTGATAGCAGGTTAAAATTGTTATTGCCGATTAAAATTTTTACTAACTAAAAATGATATTTTTATTTTAAACCGCTAATTGCCAATAGCTCATTCAAACACTTTTATAATATAAAAAATGTCTGAAAGCTCGATTATCAAATTGAAGTTTTATCAAAAATGAAAATTATTAATTAAGATCTTCATAAGTTTCTTCTAACTATTTAAAAAAAAATTGAATTTAGAGAAGTAAAAATATATTTTTAATTAAATGTTAAATATTTTGATTTTTTAATTTAAAATTAAAAATTCAATACGCTCCAATAAAAAAACTTTTAGATTCTCAAATCAAATATTCAAACATCCACATAGAAATGTAATAATATTTGATGGCTTTTCATTTTTTATAACTTTTCTAACATTGTTTTTGACTAACTACATAAGATTATTACATAATAATCTCCAAAATTCAAAGTTATTTTGAACTCATTATCCACGCAATTTACTATAGAAATTTTTGGAGATTTAATTCCATCCAATAATTTTGGATCATTGGTCCTACCTACAGCCTCCAATTTATTTTCCCTCTTCTAGTTTTGGTAAAGAGATTAGTTATTCGATGCTTCATATATATTTTTCATTTTTGTTATTAATTAAGTTCTGATTTGTGTTTAAACTTTCAATCTCATTATTTTGAAAACGATTTCAAAATCATTAAATTAATACTTATTTTTAAAATCATATTATTAAATGATTTTTTTACATAAATATATATAAAATTAGAATATTATAATCTAATATTTGATCTAATGTGAAGAAAAGGTGAGAGAGATTATGCGAAGGTCAAGGTTGGTAATAAAGGCCACCTCTTCTATCTTTGTCAAACACCCTTTTAGTTTTAGGTCTAATGTCTCTCTCTCTCTCTCTCTCTCCCTCTCCGGTCCCTCCATCACATGGTTATTACCTAGTTTAATCAAAATAAATTTATATTAATTTTATCCATAAAATTTAAACATGAGTTCACTCTTAAAATAATTTAATCCGTTCTATTTGATATTTCATCTCTTATCTCATATATTTTTTTATACGTTATATCACTTGTAAAAAAATATTAGGTGTCAAAATAATTAAAAAAAATGATGTGATATATAAAAAAGTAAGAGATGAAATAAAATATACATAAAATGCCGTTTTAAAATTTAAAAAATATTAAATATTTTTTTAGTATTTGAATAATTAATTTAAAATATCAATTTAAAATTTAAAAATAAAAAAAATATATATATAATAACTTTTTTAAAATTATATTTTTAAAATAAAATTTTTATCCAAATATCCTTTAAATAAAACAATGAATCTAAATTGAAAATAATCTCAACTTACTAGTAGGCTAAAACATCGATTTGATTCATATGAAATCTTAGATTATATATATGGTTATCAAAATCAGATCAGATCGATCGGTTAAACTGAAAAAATTAAAAATTGATTTAAATATTGGTTTGTCCAGCTTTTAAAAATTCGTCTTTTAAAAATCAGTAAATCGACTGGTTAACAGATAAATCGATCAAATCAGATTAATTTTTTCAGTTTTAACGAGTTAGATTTTTTTATTTTTTATTTATAAAAAAATAATAAATGTTAAATTATATTTATTTTCATTATATATATATATAATAAGTGTCAAATTATATATATATATATATATATATATATATATATATATATATATATATATAATCAGTTCGATTTCGGTCGAATTTTTAACTTTATGATTTTCTGTTTTCATCAATTTTTTAATTGGCCTTATTCTAAAAACATTGATGATATGTAAATGCTATGCACGTGCATCATGCCTGCCACTAAAATTCCCTTCTCTCTAACGGCTATTTTATTTAATTGTAAATTTGAATTTAGCTTGGGCCTTGTGGGTTTCTTTTTCAGTCAAAATAATGTGGCTAATTAATTATCTTTAATCCAATTATTTTGATTTCAATTCAAATAAATAAATAAAGCATGCTGTAGTAAGATTTTACTTTCACATTTTACCCTATCTTAAATGAGGTTTTTGTTAAAATTGTAAGTAAATAAATACCTTAAGTGTCCGTTTGGTACAGTTTATGAAAAAAAAAAATAATTTTTTTAGGTGAGAAATTGATTTTGGCTCAGTTTATAATATTTGATAAATATCAAAATTAATAAAAATAATTATCTAGATAATTAAAATTCAACTATTTGAATAAATTAGAAATTGAAGCTTTTCAAAAAAACTGAATTTTAGATTAAACGCGTAGCTAATTTTAAAAAATTAATAGATAAAAATACCTTAATGAGTTTATAAGCAGTTTTTAAATTGTATTTTACTAAACACAAACTATATAGTTAATTACTTTTAGAAATATCACTTTTAAAAAAATAACTTTTCTCCGTATTAAAAACTATTTTCATAAGTTGTACCAAATTGGGCCTAAGTAGAGTTTGATAGAATTATAAATTAAAAATTAAACTTATAATATTCAATACAAATTATAAATTAAGAATTTTGAAATATCATTTAAAAATTTAATTTAATATTTTAATATTATTAAATATAGTCAAATAACTTTAAATTAAAAATAGTTAAATTTTTTAATTTAAGTGTTAAATAATTATTAAATATAATTTCAGGTGATATTTGATAAAATTAAAAAAAATTAAATGTTAAAAATTTAAGTACTAAATTTTAAATACCTAATGAAATAAGTGATATAATTTTTAAATTATAAAAATATTTATAAATCTAATTTTGTATATTTAGTATAAATTTTAAGTTAGAAATTTTAACATATTATTTTAATTAATCTTTAATTTAATTAATACTTTTAAGATAAATCATATCCAATAACTTAAAATAATTAAATATTAAAAATTTTAATTATAAGTGCTGAATAGAATTATCACAAATCCTCTTAGTGTATGCATATTTTAAAAGTGTGTTTGCACGGGTGGGATTTGTTTATTAATCTCTTTAATTATTTGGCACTTTAATAAGTGAACCAACTCACAGTTGGAATTAAATGTTGCTTTGCTTTATACCTTTGCAATTTGAATTTCGAGAGTATCACATTTCTTTATACACAATATCATTTTATATTTTTGCAATTTGAATTTTGAGAGTATCATATTTTTTTAAGTAATGTATCATTTTATGCATTGTATAATTTAAAAAAAAAAAAATTAATAATTAATATTATTTTATAAATAATGTAACGTATAAAGAGATATACGAGATAAAAGATAAGAGATCAAATCAGACGAAAAATATAATAATTGTTATAAGTAAGCAATGGTCAGTTATTGCTCAATAAAAAGGATATAAAGATTGTTAAGAAAGACTGAATGGATAGCTTACCAGCTATGGAAAAAGATGATTATATCTTCAGCCTGATAATTATGTTTGATGATATGAGAATATATATATAATTTATAAAAAAGTTTCTAATAATTATAGTGATTAAATCGTTAGGATTAATTAAATTGACATTTGAATTTGCTTACTGTCTAAATTGATTATTAAGGATAATATAATCACATAATGAGCAATTGCAAGTTGCTATGACATTTCAAGTTTTTAAGTATAAATTAATAATTATATTTGAATATAAAAATCTTTAATCCTAGAGAAAAATATAAGAGGAATAATAATATTCATTAAATTTACACAAAATTAGTTTATATATAAATATTTTTCTAAACAAAAAGATATATAAATATAAAATTATTATATATTTTATATAAATAATAATAATTATTATTATTATTGTAATATTTTTATCTTTATATACTAATATAAAATTAATTAAAGATAAATAAATAAAATTTAATTTTTGAGAAAGATAAATTTTGAGTGTGCAATAGATAAATTTTGTATTATATAAAAGATAAATTTTGAGTGTACAATAGATAAATTTTGTATTATATATTAAATAATTTTTAAAATTTTTTATTACTGATATTTTATCGATATTTTAAATTTATAATAAAATAATAAAAATTTATAAATAATTATTTTTAATTTAAAATCGATAAATTGAAAGCGATTAAATTGAATTAAATTAATAATTTAACTATAATAATAATTTAATTTGATATAAAAATTATTCATATCTAAAAGAATGATTTAATTTGAAAAAATTTTAAATTTTTAAACTGAATTTATATTATCGCTAATAATATAATTAAATTCAGAGTCTTATTTTTTTACTACTTAAAAAAAATAAAAAATTAAGGATAGATTCTGCTTTAAAAAAATTAATTTTAGTGTAGAGTTTATTTTTAATAAAGATACAAATTCAAAATGATATAATTATAAAATAAATGGCTGATATTATCTTAAATAATGATAAAAAATTCATGTTTAATCCAAGTTATTAGGAAACGTCAAAGAAGACCGTTCTGTTATCAACTAAACTTTTTAAAAAGCAAGCAAGCTTTGTTTGTTTGGGTGGGGCTGTTTCAATTTTGAAAATGGACGAACTATCCTCTTAATTTGAAATGACCATATTACCCTTTACCAGTTGTTATTTATTAGTATTATAAATATTTTTATTTTTCTTTAATAAAATAATGTCAGTTTCATTAATTGCATCTCTCATTGATCATGTGTGTAATTAATGTAATAAAATGAAACCAAAGCTCCTTTCTCTCTGCCCCTCCTTGCCCTCACGGCTCACAAGTTCTCTACCCCTCCTTTCGGTGCACGGATATGACCGGAGACAGCCCTCAAGCTTAAGATTTTATTCTTATTATTTGTTTTTTTTTTTTTTTTTTTTTACTTTAACGGTGTATACTAGACTTTTAAGTCACATTTGAGGTGAGAATTTTGAAATTCATTAAATTTATCAAGATTTATATAAATAAAAATTTAAATTTTTTATTTCATGAATGTATAAAATTTCATTTATTTGAGAATAAAAAAGAAATTTATGAATTTTAATAATATTTTTATAATAAAAAAATAATTTATAAAATTTTTTATTTATTAAAATGATTTTTTTTATGCTTACTATAGTGAATATTTTGTGCATAATATGAAAGATGAATTCATATTGTCATGATCTTAACTTGGTCTATCCAGTGGTCAAGAAGATTTTCTGGAGTAATCTCTCTTAGCTAGGATTACTTGATTATCATATGAATTTAACACCCATCGCTATTACAACTATTTAAGTGTGTTTTAAGGGCACTAGATTTCAACTTATTTTCTTTGAACCTTGATTCTGTTTACACGAAATTTAAGGTCTAGATTGACCTTTTAATGGTGTTTTGAAGGGATGTAGTAGCTCTTTTTCTTTTTAACTAATGAAGTGGATAGTTTATTTTATTTTAAATATGTTTTATCTTCCACATTCAGATTTTATAATATAGAGAAGTAAAAAATAAAAAAAAAAAGTGGAGTTTTGATTTATTATTTGTATTATTCACATGTATTTTTCTTTTAATAAATATAAATTGGATTAATTATTATTTAGTCTTTAAAATTTATTAAAATTAACAAAATAATCTCTATATTTTGAAAAACTTACTATTTAGTTTTTGTATTTTCGTTTCATGATTGAATTGGTTATTTCGTCCACTTTTATTATTAAATAGCTATAAAATGACCAAAATATCGTTTACTTGCAAGAATCATTTCGTTAATTTCAATAAATTTTATAGATTAAATAATAAATAATTTTAAGTTTTCGATTACTTAATAAAAAAATTTTAAACTTGATTTTTTATAGTTATAGGTTCATATATAAAGAAAGTGAGAGAGATGAATTATAGATTTTATTTTAAAATAATGTCCCTAATTTAAAAGAAAATAAAAGAATAGTATTTTAGGTATGATTTTTTTTTTTAAATTTTTTTAACGGAATTTATAAAAAAATGACGGAATGACCAATTCGTATGACGGAATCAAAATACAAGGGCCAAATAGTGAATTTCTCAAAATATATGGATCACTTCGTTAATTTCGATAAATCTCATGGACTAAATAGTAATTAATTCATATAAATTTTATATTTAAAAAAAAAAATCTATGAGTTAAAGATTAATTTTATTTAGGAGTGTTTAAATGTCCTTAAAATAAACATCAAACGCCGTTTTAAAGTTTAAAAAACGCTAAATGAATTTTAAAGTATTTGGCAGATTAATTTAAAACTCTGTTTTGAAGCTTAAAAATAAAAAAAAATTAAGTTAAACATGTCAGTTTATTTTAAAACGGCGTTTTTAAAACTCAATTTTTTAAAATCTCGTTTACACCCAAACACCCCTTAGTAATATCATAATTTTTTAATATAAAGATTGTTAAGGTTTAACAATTACCTTCTATTTTATAAATATTTATTTATTTTTTAGTATAATACTATATATTATAATTATTAGGGATTTATAAATATCTCCCATTTTTTAAAATATAAATAGCATATGAATAAATAATCTCATACCTATATCATGATTATTACATTTTTATATACTTAAATTAACAATATTTTTTAATACATGTCCTTAAAAATAAAAAATTCAGATAAATTTAATAATAAAATAAATGAGAAAAAATATAAATTTTGACATATCACTTGTTAAATAGTAATTATAACAAAATACAATTTTATCAATTTTTTTTTCTTTCATCCAATTCATTTTTATTTTAATTTATTTATTTTTCTTTAAGATAACTGTTTTATAATTATATTTTTTTTTGTTATATAATACCTTTAACAAGTGTCCTTGTTAGAAAAATTGTTAAATTAATGAGATATATTCTATTATATATGTTGAGATGACTACTATATGTTGTTAGTTATCCTTTTAGAAATCATTGAGTTATATGTGAATATGACAATTTCATCTTGGACAAATCCTAGTTTTGGTGGAAAATCTCTGTCGATAATAGAGGGATAAAGATAAGTATAAATTTGGATGTAAATGAGTCATGTTATTCAAATTCACTCTCAAAATATTCAATTAGATTTCAGTAAAAAGGACCGTGAAAATGATTTGGAGTGAATTTTACAGAATTTTAGTTTGAATCATTTAAAAATTGTAATATTCACCCCACTATCATCTCATTTTGGATTCATTTTATTTTTTAAAATTTTTATATATTTATATTTAAAAATTAAAATAATATAATACTCGATTTGAATGATTTGAGAATTTAATCGAATATTAAAATTTTATATAATTTAAAATATATTATATATTATATCACAAATTCATTAATTTGATTTTAAATTCAAGTTGATTTGAGTTTATTTAAATATTAATAAACTAATTAATTTAATTTTTATGATAATTAAGTTTAATTAAGTCGAATTTAAATATTTGAACACTTGTTTAAATTCAACTTGAATTTAAATAAAAAAAAATTGATCGAGACTCAATATTCAAGCCCAAATAAACAATCTAATTAAATTTGAGTTAAATTTTAATAATTGAGTCTTCTAATAAAAATGAATTCAAATTCAACATTATTTCAATTCAATTATATTTTGAATAATCCCAACTTGAATTCCCCCTACTTCTAAAATTTATGTTTTTTTAATGTTATTCTATGAAATACTTTACTTTCTTAAAAGTAGACAATTTATTATACAATGTTAACTTTTTCCAATTAATAATAATACACAATATTGAAAGTTATATATATATATATATAATTGAGATAACTTCTTCCTTTTATACATTCTTCATTCCATCTTTATTTGAATTGAATTTTATTTTTTTTTACAGAAACTTCAAATTTTGGTTGAAATGTTACACTCTTTATTATTATTATTATTAAGGTTGGTGTGTGTGGGCATGGAAATTATTATACAAATTGAAACTGCAAATGAAATGGGAATGTATTAAGGAAAGCTAGTTTGAATTATACTAATGAATAAAGATTTAGAAAAGGTAAGGCGACTTAACTTCATTAAGTTCCAGTTAGGGATGAATTAGTCATAACCTCAATTTATAAACGACATTAAAAGTCCCATCCCAAGTTACTGGGGCCCAAATTTCTCCTTAGAGAGGGAATATCAATAATTAATTATTCACTTTAAAAATTTAAATATAAAGAAGGACAAATTGGTCATTATTTGAATTCTTTGAAACTCTGACAACAAATCCCGTCCCCCCAAACCGAACTCTTATTACAGCCAGGGAGAGACAGTGATATGCTTAAAGAAACACCAAAACATACCGTTCTAGAGAGAGAAAAGATTGATAAGTGTTCCTAAATAAAACTTCAAGATTCAAGAAAAAGAAAGAGAGGAAGAATAAAAAAACAAGGCTTCCTTCCTCTCTTTCTTTATTTTTTTGATTTTAAAACAGAGCAAGAATCAAGAAAATGTCAGGTTATGTTGGTATTCTTGTTTCAGATCCATGGCTACAAAACCAGTTTACTCAGGTCGAGCTTCGTAGCTTAAAGTCTCATGTAAGATACCAAAATGAAACTTCTTCAAGTATTTCCTCTGTTTTTTTTTTGTTGATCTGTTACCTTTTTTTTTTTTTTTTATTCTTTTTGTTTTGATTCTAAATGTGGTTTAACTTTGTTGAAGTTTGTGAGCATGAGAAGAGAAAGTGGGAAACTTACACTGAAAGGCTTGGCTTCGAGGATGTCCAGGTTGAAAGTTGTCGGAGAGAATCTAACAGAGGAAGAGAGAGCTTCTTTTATTCAAGATTTGTATCAAAATCTAGACGATGAGGTTGATTTCGAGTTCTTTTTGAAGGTGATTAACTTTCATTTACTCTGTTTTCTCTTTTCAGATTCTTTTTTTTTTTTTCCCTTTTTGTGTGTGTTTGTTTGTGAGAAAGAGAGATTGTTGTTTGATATGTGAAATCACATCGATCTTGAATCTAAAATTTCTTTTGGTTTTTGATCTTTTATAGTGTTTTGAAAGCATTTGAATCCAACAATGGTTGCTTGGAAATGACAGGGAAGAATAGAATTAGTAATTGGAATCTTCAATCTAGTAGTATTTGGACAAACTGAAACCAAGCTTTTTAATGCTTGTATCAGTATAAAACTATCATCTTTCTTTATTTTTGTTTCATGGTGAAATGTAGAAACTAAACATAAGATTCTCTTTCTCCTACATAGAAGGAGAAATACTAAGAAATCATTTTTGGGGTTGGAATTTTTTTCCTTCTAATCTTTTTTCAATAACTTTACCTGTGAAAATGATTAGTGAAATTAGTGGGGTCAATTAGGAAATCGTGCCTTGTTTAGCCTTTATTGATAAAAAGATTACTTTTAAGTGGGAGGTTAAAAATAAAAGTGGAATCTGTAATCACTGCAGGTATATTTGAAACTTCATGCACATGCAAGTGCAAGAACAGGAAGTGTTGCCAAGAACTCATCAGCATTCCTTAAAGCTGCCACCACTACATTGCTTCACACCATAAGTGAATCAGAAAAGGCATCTTATGTTGCTCATATCAATAACTATTTGGGAGAAGATGATTTCTTAAAGAAATACCTTCCTATTGATCCTTCAACTAATGATCTCTTTGAGATTGCAAAGGATGGAGTGCTTCTTTGGTGATTATGCTTTAATCTCATTATTGATTTATTGATTTTGTAATCTCTTCATGGTGGGTAAGATTTTGATGGATTCTAATCTTCTTTGATGCAGCAAGCTTATCAATGTGGCAGTTCCTGGTACAATTGATGAAAGGGCTATTAATACAAAGAGAGTACTCAATCCATGGGAAAGGAATGAAAACCATACACTTTGTCTTAATTCTGCTAAGGCTATTGGATGTACTGTAGTCAATATTGGAACCCAAGATTTTATTGAAGGAAGGGTATGTAGACATACTGATTATATTGCATTCAATTGGTTAATGTGAAAGATTTTGTGGGAATTAGTTTTAATTAACTGTGTTCATTGCTGATAATATCCTGATTGGTCTCAATTTCAGCGCCATCTTGTGCTTGGATTAATTTCTCAAATTATTAAGGTAAGATATCAAGGACTTCCCTTAAGTTTAAGTTTGATGATGAATTCATGATGATGGTCTATAAAGGTTGAATTTTTGTGCTTAGCTAATAGCGAGAACATTGTAAGGATTTAATGTTCATGAAAATTTAATGCATATTGTAAATTATTAAATTATATACATAATGTATTAAGAATTGTTTAATCTGCTAAATGGTTATGCTATTTTAGATACAACTTTTGGCAGACCTCAATCTGAAGAAAACACCTCAGTTGGTGGAGTTAGTTGATGACAGTAAGGTATATAGTGTTCTTAATTTAGCACTTATAAATAACTTTCAACCACCGGTTTAGAAGATTTACGTTTATATGTTGCCCTATGCAAACAGGATGTGGAAGAGTTGATGAGCCTACCACCAGAGAAGATCTTATTAAGGTGGATGAATTTCCAGTTGAAGAAAGCCGGATATAAGAAAATAGTCACAAACTTCTCTTCTGATGTGAAGGTGCAATAGAGCTAAACTTTTGTCACGAATAATTTCATAAGTTGCTTATTCCTCTGAACACTTTATTTTCAATTTGATCTGCCTAAACTTCTGTATTACCTGAAGGCATTACTATCTAATTATGTCCTTGAAAAGATAGGATGGTCTCCCAAAAGAATGCTACAATACCATCTTTTTCTTTTGGAAAAGAAAATCTTGAAGAAGTTCTGACATTTTCGATCTATACAACAATTATAATTTCTTATTTTTCTAGAAACCTTTTCTTAATGTTTTTGTTAAATGTGTAATAGCTATGATTTTTATCTTCTGATATGTCTCCTTAGGATTATGGTGGTGTTTAACTATAGGATTTGCTACTCTGCAGGATGCGGAGGCTTATGCACACCTTTTAAATGTTCTAGCACCTGAGTATAGTAATCCATCTACATTGACTGTGAAAGATCATCTGGAAAGAGCAAAGTTGGTTCTTGAACATGCAGATAGGATGGGTTGCAAGAGATATTTGACTGCAAAGGACATTATTGAAGGTTCCCCAAATCTCAACCTTGCATTTGTTGCACACATTTTCCAACATAGGTGAGAGTATAACTTTTTTTTTTTCTTTCTTTGGTAGATTGGAAAATTTAGACCCTTTCTCATGAAAAATGGTTATTGTTGGTTTAACTGATGAATTCAAAATTTTCTTTCTACTCAACTGTCTAAAGAATAAAAACTAACTGCTATTTCTTTCCTGCAGAAATGGACTTTCAACCCAAACTAAACAGATATCTTTTCTTGAGATGCTACCTGATGACACACAAATCTCTAGAGAGGAAAGAGCATTTCGATTTTGGATCAATAGTCTAGGGAATTCAACCTACATTGACAATGTCTTTGAAGATCTCAGGAACGGGTCAGTGTAGGCACACCTATGATTTTGTGCATCAAAATTACCTTGTTAAAATAGAAAGAGGTCCAATGTTAATGGCTTTGCAATACATAAAAAAACTGTATCTAATTGTTTCATTTTCATTTTCAATCTGGTGCCTGCAGGTGGTTGCTTCTCGAGACTCTTGACAAGGTATCACCAGGGATTGTTAATTGGAAGATTGCAAATAAGCCTCCAATGAAGTTGCCATTCAAAAAAGTAGAAAATTGTAATCAAGTTGTAAAAATAGGAAAGCAGTTAAAATTTTCCTTGGTTAACATCGCTGGGAATGACATTACGCAAGGAAATAAGAAATTAATATTGGGTATGTTCTTTACCCAACAAGTACATTTATGGTGAATCCTAGCATATTTGAGTTAAATGTTTTGCTCCCATTCTTAAACTTTGCACAAAAGTTTCTGTAGCAGTCTCATCAACTTTAAACTAACGTTTTGCAATTCTCTTTAGCTTATCTGTGGCAGTTGATGAGATACAACATTCTCCAACTTCTAAAGAACTTGAGATTCCATTCTCATGGGAAGGAAATCACTGATGCTGATATTTTACAATGGGCAAACACCAAAGTTCGCAATGCAGGAAGTCAGAGTCGCATGAATAGTTTTAAGGTATAATTGTATAGAAGGTGCATTTTCCTTTAACATGAATCAACATTTTGAGTTACTAGAATTGATTTACAAGAATACAAATTATGATGCCTGTAAAGCCTTGTGTACATATGAAACATAAGATTAGTATCTCTGTCACAAACTACGTATACTGCCTAAAGTAGAAGAACCAAATTTTAGTATAAAATTCCAACAATGATCTAAAGTGAACTACTGATCTAAAGACTACTTGAATGTTTCATAATGCAAGAAAGATGAGAGAAGATCTTATATGCTATCAAGTTTCAACCATAACTATCTGAATTTTGCAGGACAAAAGCTTGTCCGATGGCATTTTTTTTCTTGAGCTTCTCAGTGCTGTTCAGCCTAGAGCAGTAAATTGGAGTCTTGTTACAAAAGGAATAACTGGTATACAAGTTTCCATTGCTATTTACATTTCTCTCATGGTTTAAATTTACTAAAACAAAATTTTTAGAATAATTTCTACATTGTTCATTGCATTTTTTCCACAAAACTTGGTTTCAATGCAGATGAAGAGAAAAAGATGAATGCAACTTACATCATAAGTATTGCAAGGAAGCTTGGATGTTCAATATTTTTGCTTCCTGAAGACATTACAGAGGTACTTCTTCATCAATAACATTTTCATTTTATTTATTTATTTTTGGTACCAACTAGTTTTTTAACCCAAAACCTTTCTTTCAGCCCATTGAACCATTTTCATTGTATTTATTATAATAATGTGAATCTTGCAATTGTTAGTTGATTCTGCTGTTAGTATAAACATTCTAAAAATGCATTTGATTACGTTACATTACATTTCTTTACAGCCCACCAAACATTACCCTTACTATTTCGAAATCGTTTGTTTATGAAACTGAAATGAAGATTAATTTAATTTTTTTCTTTCAGGTGAATCAAAAGATGATCCTTACGTTGACTGCTAGCATTATGTATTGGTTCTTGAAACAACCTGTTGAAGAGAAACCATCAGGAACTTCAGATAGTGAGACCATCTCAAATTCAACAGTAGATGATTCTGCCTCTGAGTCATCACTAGAAGACAATGGGAATCTGTAAACAGACCATAAAAACTCTCTCTCTCTCTCTCTCTATATATATATATTTCTTTCCTGAATTTTTTTTTTCTCATCTTTTGTTAAGCTTTTGATTGCAAAGCTTTCTCTGTATGAATTATAGGAAATGGAGTGTTTTGAAGGCAAATTTTGCTAAGTAAATGCATATGTGAGTAGTTTTTATTTTTTATTTGCCCCCCTGATTAATGCACTAAATTAACAGCTTAAGAGAAAAATAAATGAAAATGAAAGCAAATGTATGGGTGAATTAATATTACCTTTCAGGTGTTTGAGGAAATATATTCAACCATTGCAATTGGAGGCCCAACAGGCCGACATAATAAATGACACCTATACAATAAGAATAGCCGATTCTTTTTAATATCTCTTACTAAATTGACAATAACTTTATGGTTAAAAAGACTCCAATATAAAATCTCTCAATTTTTTACATTTTTAAAGGAGGTGAGAAGATTAATCAGACCATACTTAATTATTACTTTCTTATTTTTTTTAATTGAACTGGAAATTAAATTAAATGATTTTTGAATTTTCATTTTGTTAAAAAAGTCATTATATATATATACACAATGTTTTCAAAACTTAAACTGGTTGAAAAACTGGTGAAGGTAAAGGGTCAGTGATTCGATTGAAATCAAACCGGTTAAACCAAAAAAATTGATATATATATTTATATATATATAATTTGACATTTATTATATATATGATGAAAATAAATATAATTTGATATTTATTATTTTTAATAAAAAATAATAAAAATTTAAAAAATTTAAAAAAAAATAAAAAAAAATTATAATTCACTCGAACCGAAAAATTGGTGCGATTCAATTGATTCACCAAATTTTTAACCATTTTTTGAGAATGATTTTTGGAATTGAACAAATCAATTTTTGACTTAGTTCTTAATTTTTCTGATTCAATCGATTGGTCTAATCCCATTTTAATAACATAAATAGATAGTTTCATAGTTAGTAAATATTCGATTGAGATAAAATTTTAAGAAATAGAAGAATTAAAAAATATATGCATCTAATTATTCAAACATTTAATTTAACAATATCCAATTATGGTCAAAAGTCAAAACTAATTATGATTAGTTTTAATTTAATTGGACTATAGTACACTTTCTTATGATCACTCATTAATCATTATAGTACTTAAAATTCAACCTTTCTAACAGATAAAGCATTGCAAAATTTTGAGTAAATAAGAAGATTTTGTTTTTATTCGCACATATTATTTTTAATTTAATTTGTTGAATACATTCAATACAATGAAAGATATCAAATACAATAAATATATTTAATCAAATTAATGCAATTATAGTGAATATTATTCAATTAAGTAAATAAGTATAGTGAATTTATTTTTTTATTAATTTAAAATATGTTTATATTAGTCTTAAATCTTAACTTCAAGAATTAATTTGATTGGTAATTTTTTTTTTTTTATTAATCTAAATTCGATTCTTGAGTCAAATTAATGATTTTTTTTATTTATAAATTTCTTATTTTCAGCTTAAATGATTTGCTTTTGACAGTATAAAAAAAAAATTAATTTATAATTTAGTATTGGATTCACTTAAAAAATTGGAATTCGTTAATATGGAAGCGGAAGTGAATGAAATTTTTTTTTTTTTATGGTAATCTCTAATTATTTATATTTGTTGTAGAGACTTATTTCATATATCAACCAATAAGTAATGAAATATTTTAGTTAATATGATTTTTTTTTTTTTACTTAATGAAAAAACATAAATAATCTATATATTCTAATTTTATTGGACTTTTGTATTTACTATACGTATTTTTCATAAAATACTGGGTTGGTCCAATGAATTTTCAATTAGCTATTTGGGTTTGAGTTGACTAAGGCTAGCCCCTTTAAAAGGCAAGAGGGTCCTTAAATTATCAGGCAGGCTTAGCCCGCAAAATGAATTTTCAGAAGAAATTATTCTCAATTTTCTTTTCCATATTTATTTTTGTAATTTTATAAACAATTTCATTAAATGAGTTATATCTAATAACTATAATTAATTTGTTATACAATAAAAATAATTAGTTCATAACAATCTAACTGAAGCATTGAATCATCAACAATATTAATAATTTTAAGCAATCAGTTTAAAACATTAATTAAAACTTTTCAAAAGTATTTTAGAAACTTCACAAAGGTTTCTTATTATTATTATTGATAATTTTACAAATCCAAAAGAAACTTAAAGGATTAATTTACAAGTTAAAATTTTTATTAAAAAATATGATGGTAATTATTAACCAAGTCATTATCTTCTTTATGTATTTTAACTTAATTACCATGTATTATAATATTAGCATTTAAGTTATTTATTTATAAATGGAGGCGGCAAAGGGCCAAAAGCCTCAACTACACTATACAATATACATTTGTTTGTATAGACAATTCCACTAACGTTCATCATTGTCTTCAATTTGTATCAACACGATCCTTCAATTTTGATTTAATCGTAACAGTTATTTTAGTATTTTTTTAGACTTTCAGCTACGCGATAATGGGGTTGAGGGGCTGATGTACTAAAAAACACATCAGTTTCTGTTATGTAGTTTTTTTAATGTCTAAAAGAATTTTATAAAATTTTTTAAAAATTATAATATTATAGTATTTTTTATAATAAATTCAATGATATATTTTTTTTTACAAAATAAAAATTAAATGGATTTAAAAAATATAATATAAGTGCATTAAATTTAAACCGTTAAAATCTAATAATCTAAATTTAATACATTTTTAATATATGTTTTTAGATTTATTTGATTTTTGTTTTGTACAAAAAATATATCATTGGATTCGTTATAAAAAATACTATAATATTATAATTTTTAAGAAATTTTATAAAATTTTTTTAAACATTAAGAAAGATTATATAACAGAAACTCATGTGTTTTTAGTACATCAGTCCATCAATCCGCGATGATGTGGCATCACAATTATAATTTTATTAATGTTATTTTCCTTTATTCTTGATGCCACGTTGGATTTTTACTCACCGCCTTTCTCCATTCAAACACGCTTACATTTGCCTATGTTCCAATAGTAATTTCTCTCTCCTTTCCATCCAAATCAATCGACTAAAACTCATTTTGTCTAATCTCTCTCTAACCCATAATCTACATAAAAAAAAAAAAAAAAGGGTTGTGGATATTAACAAATCTAAACCACAAAATCACATATCGAAAATCCATGTGAAAGCATATTAAGATAACAAAGCCAAACCTGAGGTTAGATTTGGTTTTGATTTTTGGACAGGTTAAATCTAATTGTTGAAAGAAAAATAAGAAGAAGAAAACAAAGATCTACAAGGAGAGGTTATATCTGGTTTTAATTTTTGGAGAGGGAGAGAAAACCCATTGCCGTGCCTTCTTCGCGAGCCAACTAACTTGGCCAACAACAGCAAAACCCATCTCAGATCGACATTAGCGAACAAACCACCTCCGCGGTCCATTATTGCCCTTGCAACTCGCAGTACTCCTTGTCCCAATTTTGATTTTCATTCAATTTTATAGTTCTTTATTTTATTTTATTTTCTATTTTTGCTTTTTCAGTTTTTTTTTTTTTTTTTTACTTGGGTTTCAAAGATTCATCAGCTTTCATTGTTGCTTACAAATAATCCATTTGAGATTATGAAAGAAAATATTTTTTCACATGCTAATTTTTAGGCTTTTGTTTTAGCTTGTGGATAGGGGTCTTATACGTAAGTTATTCCAATTTTACTCGCAAAATATTCAAATTTGGTTTGATTATCGAATAACTCGAATAATAAAACTAGTTAAATTTAAATATTATACTATTTGATTCTAGTGACCCGTGAGTTTAATATAGTTAATATTTCATAAAATTTTATGTATATTTTATAATATATATAATAATTTATTAATTTAATTTTAAACTTAAGTCTATTCAAATTTTAATTTGGCATTAATAAAAAAATTAATTAATTTTTTTAATAATGATAATCGAGTATAATCGAGTCTAACTTAAATATTTTGAATATTAATTCAAATCGAGTTTAACACTCGAATTTTAAAGTGAAAACAAAAATGGAGTAACATTTCAAGCTAATTAAGTTGAATTCAAACTCAATATTATTTTAACCCGAGTTGATTTAATTATACTCCTAATTGAGGGTGAAGAGTAGAAAAAGAAAGAGGAGGATGTTGCAACTGAGATGTGGATGTAGTGATGGTGGTGGAGGTTGGAAAAAAAAATGGTTGATAATAGAAGTCATTGTTTTGGTGGAAAGATTGGCCATTGTTATACAAAGAGAGAAGTTTTTCTAGGTAAAAAGAGAATTGTTGGGCTTAATGTGCATAGAAAGATGAAAGAATTGATCTACATGTATGTAGGTCTAGTTTGACATAGTTTATAAAAATAACTTTTCATATGGAGAAATATTTTCTTAAAAATGATATTTCTAAAAATAATTAATTATATATTTGTATTTGGTAAAATATAATTTAAAAATAGTTTATAAACTTATAAGAGTATTTTTGTCTATTAATTTTTTAAAATTAACTACGCGTTTAATTTAAAATTTAACTTTTTTGAAAAACTCAAATTTCTAACTTATCCAAATAGTTGAATTTTAGCTATCTAAATAATTATTTTTATTAATTTTGATATTTACCAAACATTATAAACTAAGTCAAAATTAAATTTTCACCCAAAAAAGTTACTTTTTTTTTTCATAAACTGTGTCAAACGGACACGTAATAATATTAAAAAATTATTAACAAAATGCTATGTAGGAGATCCTGTAAACTAGATGTCGGAAAACGATATCAAGGACTGTTATTGCTACTAAATCTTGAAGGATCGTATTGTTTTAAATTAAAATTTAAGGACAATGATGAATATTAATAATAAATTTAAAAGTAATGGGTGTAATTTAATGTATAATTTGCTAATCAATTTGCACAAACAATAATCTCCTGATAGATATGCAAAATTTGAATCTCCTGCTCTCTAATATGATATTGACTATATTTAATTATTTGAATAAAAAATATCATGGTTTATTATCATACTCAACTATTAAGTTACATTATATATTATTTTCAAAGTTTTGATTTCAACATTATATAGATATCAAAATATTATTTTATGCATTGTTTGTTCTATATATATATATATATATTTCTTACCATAAATAAGAAGCAGATGTTGTGTGGTTATTTTCACTCCCATTAGTAATTAACCTTAACTAAGATGGAAATTTTTTTTGTTTGCTCTAATGGTATATTTGGTAGCTCTAAGTATAATATTTACATTAAAAATACATTTAATTATATTACATTATATTATGATCTACCAAATGTATTATAATAATATTTTTTTTTATCTCATACACCAAATGGATAAATAATAAAATATTTTAACTAATATGATTTGTATATCATTTTTTCAGTGAAAAAATATAAATACTTTTTTTTTTATTTCATATATTTTTATTTTATTAAATGAATATATATTGGGTGTGAATTAAGATAATATTTTTCAATATTGAAAAACACATTAATTAATTTGAAATTATTTTCAAAAAAATCAGTATTAGCAAATATAAGTAGGTATAACCAATTAAGCAGCTAAACTGGTGTTAAGCAGCTAAACTGGTGTTAATTAGCAAGTAGTATTTATATATATATATATATATATATATATATATATATATATATATACGACACCCTGTCTTTGAGTCATGTAGCAATTAATTAATTAATTAATCAACTAATCAGTAATAGTATAGTGGTCCAAACTTAAATAACAACTAGTCCTAAGTCCTAATTGCAAAAGAAGTAGAAAAATGCATGTGAATCCTGCTTTTAATTTAATTATTCAAACACACTAATCATAATTATGAGGTGGTTAAAGAGTCTAATTAATTCAAAAGCTTCATATATGTATCTCAAACCATAGGCAAAACTGGGTCCACCATGTTCCTCTTTCTCTATATACTATAACTAATTGAAGGATTAATTAATTAATTTCTAAAAATAAAATTAAGAGAGAGAGAAAGTAAAATTCCAGTGGATATGGTGCGTGGGTTTTGCTTTTTTGCATGTTTGTCACTTTGTTTCTTTCCAGTTGTTTATGTTTCTTTTCTTGTCAAGGAAATAACAGCTTATTTTTATTATATATATATATATATATATATATATATATATATATATATATATATATATATCTATTTTTTTGTTAGATATGTAT
>CANXYC011711865.1:0-19024 GCA_948193065.1 Aleurites moluccanus
ATACTCACCTTTTTGTTTGTTACCCCTTTCAGGAGAGGAGTACGTAGCAGGATCTAGTCTTCTTTTCTCTGTGAATTTCCTGTTTCTTATTTCTGATGTATATATTTATTTTGGATTACTGTATTATTATTATTTTTGGTGTTCATGATCTAGCTGCTCCATGGGTATGTATTGGGTAGCTAGGAAATGAACATTGTCTATATCTGTTATTGATGGACTATATTGATCACATATGATTCATGATATATATATACTTGTGACAGCCAATCGCATTATGATGACAGGATAATTGACAGGTTTTCAGAATGATTAATAGGATAATATAATGGATGGTAACTATAATAAATGAATAATATATTGAGGTTGATAGATTGTGTAATGATACTAGGTTCTACGGGTGCCGGTCGCCATTGGCATTTCCCGTGCCCTAGGACCATCGTGGTTCAGAAAATCGAGTCGTGACAGTTATGTATCGATTACCAACAACTAAATAAAGTCACATGGATCTATGAGATTATGTATCGATTACCGGTAACTCAATAAAGTCACTATTCTAAATAAATATTCACTTCCTCGAATTGATGACTTATTTGACCAGTTGTAGGGAGCGAGTCATTTATTTAAAATTGACTTGAGATCAAGTTATCATCAGTTGATGATCAAGAGGGAGGATGTGCTTAAGACTACTTTTGGAACTAGGTATGATCACTTTGAGTTTCTGGTTCTACCATTTGGATTAACAAATACACCAGCTACTTTTATATTCTTGATGAATAGGGTCTTCAAACCATTCTTAGATAGGTTTGTAATTGTGTTCATTGATGACATATTAGTGTACTCCAAGAGTAAGGAAGAGCATATGCGCATAGTTTTACACACTTTAAGAGAACATCTGCTTTATGCTAAGTTTTCTAAATGTGAATTCTGGTTTGAAATAGTTGGCTTTCTGGGGCATGTGATTAATAGAGAAGGGATTTCTGTAGATCCAAAGAAAGTTGATGCGGTTTTGGATTGGCCTAGATCCACTAATGTAACAGAAGTTAGGATTTTGATGGGTCTAGAAGGCTATTATCGAAGATTTGTTTAGGATTTCTCTAAGATAGCTGCTCCTTCGAGTAAGCTCACTCAAAATCACGTGAAGTTTCAGTGGTTCGATGATTGTGAGGATAGTTTTCACAAGTTACTTATTTAACTACTACTCTGATTCTGGCACTGCCTTTTGGTGAATGTGGTTTTGTGGTTTATTGTGATGCTTTGAGAATGGGACTCGATTGTATTTTGATGAAGAATGGTAAGGTAATAGCTTATGCTTCTCTTTAGTTGAGAAAACATAAGTTGAATTACCCGACCTATGATTTGGAGATGGCAGTAGTAGTGTTTGCTTTGAAGATTTGGAGGCACAACATGTATGGTGAGAAGTGTGAAATTTACACGAATCATAAGAGATTGAAGTATATTTTCCAGTAGAAAGATTTGCACCTTAGGCAAAGGAGATGGATGGAGTTGCTTAAGGATTATGATTGTGAGATTATATATCATCCGGGTAAGGCTAATATTGTAGTTGATGCCTTGAGTCAGGAATCATTGGGGAGCTTGGCTCACATTCAGGTGAGTAGGAGACCATTGATTAAGGAATTTTAGAATTTGCATAATTTGGGCATTCGGTTTGACTTGTCATATGATGGAGTGTTATTGGCTAATTTTCGAGTTAAACCATTGCTGATTGATTAGATTAAGGAAGCTCAAGATAAGGATCCTCGCTTGGTTAAGTTGAAAAGCGAAGTGGAATCAGGGAAAGCTCTGAGATTCACTATTAGGGATGGTGTATTGAGATATGGTACACAGTTATGTGTTCCTACCGTGGATGATTTGATTGAACAAATGTTGAGGGAAGCTCATTATGCTAGTTATAGTATGCATCTAGGTGCCACTAAGATGTATCATGATGTTAAGGAATCATACTAGTGGTATGCCATGAAGAGAGGTATAGTGGTGTTTTGTGGCCAAGTGCTTGACTTGTCAACAAGTTAAGTTTGAGCATCAGAAACCATTCGGGTTACTTCAGCAGTTACCTTTGCCAGAATGGAAAAGGTAGAGAATAACTATGGATTTTATTGTAGGTTTGCCAAGGACTTCCAATGGACATGACTCAATTTGGGTGATTGTGGATTGGTTGACTAAGTCAGCTTATTTTCTATCGGTAAAGACTATCTATTCAGCTTCTCAGTATGCTCAATTTTATATTGATGAGATTGTGAGATTGCATAGTGTTCCGGTATCGATCATTTCTGATAGAGATACTCAATTTATCTCAAGATTTTGGCAAAAGTTGCATGAATTGTTAGATACTCGATTGGATTTCAGTACGGCTTTTCATCTACAGATGATGGACAATCAGAGAGGACTATCCAAATTTTAGAGGACATGTTGAGGATGTGCATCCTATATTTTGGAGGGAATTAGGATAAGCATTTACTATTGATTTAATTTGCTTACAACAATAGTTATCACTCTACGATTCAGATGGCACCGTATGGGGCTCTATATGGGAGAAAGTGTAGATCCCTGATCTATTGGTATGAGATTGGAGAGAGGCTCATTAAAGGTCCCAATTTGATCTGATATACAACCGAGAAAGTGCCTTTGATTCAAGAACGAATAAGAATTGCTTTTAGTCATCAGAAGAGCTATGTGGACCCTAAGAGAAAGGATCTTCATTTTGTCATTGGTGACAAAGTCTTTTTGAAGATATCGCCAATGAAATTAGTCATGAGATTTAGGAAGAAAGGCAAGTTATCTTTGAGATGTATTGGACCTTTTGAGATTTTGGATAAGGTTGGAGATGTTTCGTATCGATTGGCACTTCCACCAAACTTGGATAGTGTTCATCCAGTGTTTCACATATCTATGTTTCACAAATATGTTTCAGATCCATTGCATATATTGCAGGTGCAACCTTTGGAGCTTAACTCAGACTTAACTTATAAAGAGGTTCCTATAGCCATTGTTGATAGAATGATTAAAAGACTTTGGAATAAGGATATAGCGATGGTGAAAGTTCTTTGGAAGAATCAATCGACAGAAGGATGCATTAGGGGGAGTGAGCTTAGTATGCAAACTAAGTATACTCAATTGTTTTAGGATTTAGAGTCAGACTTCTATAAATTTCGAGGATGAATTTTCTGTTAGGAGGGATGAATGTAATACCCTCTATCTATATTGCATGTGTTTTATACTTCAATTGATTTTCTTTGAATGAATTTGTTTGAGTTGTGATAAATTTCGATTTTCTGTTCTATTTTGCTTTATTTTTTGTTAGTTCATTATGTTAGAATATGATTTGTTGAGTATAGATAGCTCTTAGAGAGAGAGTTTCATATGTTAAGTTATGTTGGATAAGTTTTGGTTAAGTTAGGTTGGAGAGATGTTAAAATATACCTCATAGCCTTCATTCACGGGTGTGAGTCAGTTTTCACGGGAGTGTAAAAAGTTCATGTCTGAATTTTGGATTTTCATCAAATTGTTTTCATGACCATGATGTTCTTCTTCACAAGCGTGAAAGGTCGACCTTCACAAACGTGAGTCCTTCTTTTATGGGTGTGAAGTGTCGGGTTCTATATATATCCGTTCATTTGTCACTTGTTTGAAGATTTTCTCTTTCTCTCTCTTCTTTATTTCTTAACCACAAAACCCTAAATCCATTCCATCTGTGA
Source organism: Aleurites moluccanus (assembly GCA_948193065.1). NCBI lineage: Eukaryota > Viridiplantae > Streptophyta > Magnoliopsida > Malpighiales > Euphorbiaceae > Aleurites > Aleurites moluccanus. Next base: position 3,714 of record CANXYC011711865.1, read on the forward strand.
TTCTAGGATATTAATACCTATATTAATGCTCCATTTTGGAAGGAAAACACTTTGATAAAGTTATTGAATCATCTCAAGTTCAAGATTTCTTCAAAATTCCCATTTATGGAGAAAAATGTATTTTTCTTCATATTTCAATTTTTGTTATGATTTGAAGTAATAAGTTGTTAGAATAGTTATGTATGAGTTATGGGGAGTATATTAAATGCATTAATGGCTATAGATTTTGGTTGTTGAAATAATTAGGACAAATGGTGAATAGTAATATGAATAGTGCTAATTCTTCTATTCTTCCATGATTTTCTTAATGAATAGTTAAATTGAGTTTAAGAACTATGTAAATAAGCTTTAGAGAGTTTTTAATTGCAAAAATTTGTCATAGATAATGTTGGGTAAGGAAAATCCTAAATATGTGAATTTGTTGAAATGTGTCAGGCTTGGAGTTTTAAGTGCAATCAAATTGATTTGGAGCTTGATAATAGGTTTTGAGCTTTGGCTTGTTTGTTGCTTTGTGGAGGTGAGTTATGCATATATATTTTGTATATGTTTACATATACATATATATGATTCTTTTGTTAATATTCATTCTCAACATATATGTATGAAATTGTTAAGTTGGTAATTCTTGAACAAATGATATTTGTTATAAATATATCTTTGTTTCGATTACTATGCTTTATAGTTTGTATTGTTACCCGTTTTTTTGGAACCAACTCTCTATTATAGTATAAACCTATTATTCTGGAAATGTGCTTGATTATAAGAATCCTTGTTATAACTATTGTATCATGAACCTAGTATGTGTATAGTCAGAATGTCTTCCCTATGAGTAAAAAATCATAGGATTGTGTGCACCATTGACTCGAATGATAGAGTCAAAGTATTAGGGTTCTTCCTAGAGGGGACAAAGTTTCTCTAGACTTGTGTTAGTACAAATACATATATTATACATATATCATAGTACTCATGTTCTGTTATAGATGTCGTTAGACTCCTGTTCTGTTTATATTGTTTTAACATTTACATTGCTTACTATATATATATATATATATATATATATATATATATATAATGTGTCATTAATTATAGTCACTTTTGATTTCTGATTTCTGAACTCTGTATTCTGATATCCGATTTCTGATTTAACTTCTAATATGTATATGACTTCTGATTATCTATACATATATTATGACCTCTGTATCATGAAATTTGTTTATGATATATGTATATAAGACAACATTTAAACTTCTGATATGATTTTGAACCTCATGTATGGAATATGCATAATTCATTGAGTTGAAGGCTCACCCTCCTTCTGTTGTGATTTACAAGTGCTAGAGTAGTCGATCCAGAGACCGATGATAGAGCTTCTTTATTTTTTTCTCCAATGAGCCATTTGAAAAGTATAGACTCTTTTTTTTTTTGGATATATTTTGTTAATGATTGAGATGTAATTCTCTTAAAGCTCCATAATATTTGAATGGATGTAATATTCTTTTGGGTTATTATTTATTTATCTTGGATAGATGACCTTATTTTTGAATATTCTTTTGAATGAATCCATATTATCACCGCTAGATTTAGTGAATAAGGAAAGAAACACACTACTATAATCATTATTATTATAATAATTAATGTTCAACACCATAAAACCATTCATAATATGTCCACAGCCATAATATGTAGTACTATAAGAAATCTTAACATAATTACCATGAAATTATAAACTATATCCTAATTTTAACAAGGAAAACATAGAGATAAAATTCCATCGAATGTCAAGAACATAAGGAACATTATGTAGGTATAGGATTCAACCATCTTGTAAATCTAATTTGCATGTATCGATTCCTTTTGCTTCTACTCTCACATTATTTCTTACATATCCACTTTACTCCTTTTGGGAATCGACGAAATTCAAAAAATGCATTTCTATCTCTAGCTACATGATTCATTGCCCCCTAAGTCTACTGATAAGCTTTAATGAGCAATACAGTACTATAAACAAAAATTTCAAAGATAACTTTTTTTTATAAGAGATTAGATAAGACATTACTTACTTAGACTTAGTTCACTAACGAGCACAATAACCCAGCTTGCCACAATTATAGCAGGTCAATTTAGTCTTATCCTTTTTACCATCGCGCTTACCACTCTTGCGCTTAGGATACTTGTTATTTTGTCCCCTACCAGTCCCTTGGGCTTTTCCTTTGCCTCTACCATTGCCATTGTTCCTCTTGCACTTATGGCCATAAGCCCTTTGCTAATTAGATTCTACCAAATATGCTTGAGCCTTGGGTTTAGCAACCTTAAGGCACTAATCTTCTAGTTCCACATGGCGTACATATAGGCTTCAAAAATAAAACCAGGTGCTCAAAATAACAAACATGGCAACAAAAGAATATAAAACTTTGAACACAACCACAAAGATCAACTATTTTATCAAAACACATCATGAAAAGACTAATAATACAAAGCTTAGAGATTACCTCTTAAAGGCTGAAACTAAAATTACCAAGTACACCAAATGTTGTGCCTTTAGTAGGTCCATAAGTGCTTGCAATCTACTTAGAACTTTTTCCTTGCTTAGGTTCTTTGTCTAGGTGGTTCTCTATTGTTCAAAGTCTAATCCACCAAAGTGTCCTTAGCAAAGGTAAATATCAAGTTATAATGTCATTGGTGTAAAGTCACTCATTATTTAGCATGTAAATAAAACATGCAATGGAAAATAACAAAGAAATGTAGAAAGAGAGAAAATCATAATTTTTCTTTTCACCTCTTATAAAATCTTCTTAGCAAATTTAAGAGAAAACAAAATAATTTGAATCTCTTAAATTCCAAAGAGTGGTTGTCCATCTCTCTCTAACAAGTTATATTCATCTTCTCAATTTTCACTACAAAGAGAGGGAGAAGAAAGTTTGTAAAAGAAGATTATTAACATGTGTAATTCATGCTTTCACTATGTCTCCCACTATCTCAATGGCGCCTTGCATGGTAAGATAGAAAAGGATAATGAATGACATATGTCACTCATATTTTCCACTATCTCAATGAAGCCTTACATGAAGGACACGTGTCACACCATGTCTCCCACCATCTAAAAGATGGCTTGCATGAATGACACATCATTATAGAATTAATTAATCCATGGTTAATATTTAATTTGAACTTAGTGGAGAATCGTCCAAAGTGTTGTCATGGAATCGTCCACATCACGACTACATTCTATGTCCACATTATCCATGGTTAATATTAAGGTTATGGAATCGTCAAACCCTAATACCGAGATAATATATCCACATCATGACTCCATTCTTAATGACAACACTTTGGCCAAGGATTTCATATCGAGAAGAATCTGATGGTATATGATCTTAACTCCGTTCACTCTCATGAACGAATCCTATCTTGGTTGGTCACATGTCCCATTATACAACTAGTTAAGGCCACCACATGCCATATATTGGTGCGTTGATAGCCCCGTCAAGTAAGCAGTAACAAACCTTAACTACCTATATAAGTGATATGCATCACTTCAAGTCAAAGGACTATATGCACATATATGATCATGGATGACAAATTATTGATTGATAGTGAAATCCCATATTATTCTCATCCAGCATCATTGTTCGATCACTAAACAAATGAGTATCCACTATTTATCCTGACACCCAGTCAAGCGGATAGTGATCCACTGCTTCCTTTCCATTAGTAACCCGTACTAACTAGGAAGATAAACAAAGGTGATGACCTTTCTAAAACTAGTACGACCTACGCTAATAGTCTAATGGCCATGAACATATTTAAAGTACTTGAACAAGATCGAACGGTCACTCTATTCTCATCAACCGAGAAACATTCATCTACCAAGTATTTATAGATAGTATTCTCAATATAAATGTAAAACCAACATTAATAAATAATACATCATATATTGCCATAATAAGTGGATTCGGTTACAAAAATATGTACAAAGATAATACAGATATTTGGCTTGCTGAGCACACATACACTAATAGTATAATATCAACAAAGGTCCTGATGTTCTCATTATGAGTCATGTTCACTTTCATGTGCTCCCAACTATCAGGAAAAAACCGAACTACATCTTGCACTTGTTCATTTTTGTGGTTATCCTAGCTAATCTCAATTCCATAATCATATTTGGCATTTACCTTAAATGTTATTTCATTGTTTTGTTAAAGATCTTCTTGAAAGTGTCAAATTTGGTAGTCAGCTGCCTAAGTTTGGAGATAGTAGTTCCTCCAAACTTCTCTTTTAGAGTGATCCACATTGCATTGGCAGTTTGATATTATTGATACTCATACACTAGATCATCATTCATTGAACTTATTTGAATTCCTTTGCAGTGGAATCTTTCTTCTTCCAGGCGTTAAATGCAATAATGTCGCACCCATACTGCACATCATTAGCATTTCCCTCAATAGGTTGAGGCTTATCCATTATATTATTAATAGCCTCTAAAGCCTCTTGTTCCACAAGAACATAGTGCATTTTCATGTGCCATATGTTATAATTATTTCCATCAAGTTTCTCACCCTTATTTAGATCAGCTACGATGTTGTTAGATACCATTGCTAAATACAAACAACAAAGAGATATTGAGAATGTAACGTCAATTTATGTTTATTTTATACATTATTAGTTGCAAATGAGAAAAATAGAAAAATTCTTCATATGAAATAAAATTGAAAGTTCACTATGTTTCCAATCATCATCTAAATTCAAATGTCAAATTTTTCCTTAATTAATATTAATTGCTTCTATTGGATTCTAGATGAGAATTCCCTTGAATTCTTCAAATCAATTTAATACCCAATTTATAAAACAAGAATAAAAATATAAAAATAAACAAACTTCATAATTATATAATATGTGTGATTCATATAAAAGAAAACAATAACATGTTTACAACAAAAAAGATTAAATACATATATAGAAAATAAATACTTATAAGTCAATAACGAATCTTTCTAGGGGGTAGATTGCTTTATAAAAAATAGTTGGAATAATTTTCTTCAACCATGGGTTACTACGGCAATCTTGAAATATGAAGGTTTGAATTACTAGTTAAGACAGTTGACTTAGTTAAATTTTTCCAAATATTATCTTCAAGAAATAGATAAACCAAATTCTTATAAATTTTAGTTTTTCTATTTATTATTTCTATATCATTATTATGTACAATATCTTTGCTTCTTCAGTCATCCAAAAACTCTTAAGTTTTTCTTTTAAATTCTTAGATCATATAAGATATAAAGCATGATATTTTTCATCATTTTCTAGTACATGACCGTTAAGGATAATTTCTTGTAGTTTATCATTAACAACCCTAACATGCTTTATTATGGTGTGTTGTGGTAGCATTTTATAATTGGCGAGATTTGCTTTCAACTCTTCAAATCTATTCCTTTGATTTTAACTTCTTAAAGGCACCAGAATTCTCATTGTCAATAAATTCAAATCAAATTTGGGTCTATTTCTTTTAAACTTTCTATATGTTTTAAGGCTAAGCATCATCTTTAAACAGGACATAATTTTTTAAATAAATTAAGAAAAACATAGATCACATATCAGTAATAAATCTAAAGCCAAAATTAAAATATAGGATTAATATCCAAAAATCACAATTAGAATCTAAATATAGTAAAAATTAAGTATATAATTTCGTATATTTTTTAAGTAAAATCAATTAAAATTGTATTTTTTTAATTTTCATATGGATTATACACATACACACACACATATATATATATATATAATAAAAAATAATCCAATTTTTTTTTGTAATTCATATGTAAATTGATAAAAAATAATCCAAATTATATATATATATATATATATATATATATATATATATATATATGTTAATCAATTTAGAAGAAGCCTATCTCTAGTGGCAAAGTACTTTCCATTTAACCAATCGGACCCGAGTTTAAATATTCATGGATATAATTTAATTTTTTTCTTTTTTTAAGTGTAACTATATATATATATATGCTAATCAATTTAGAAGAAGCCTAGCCCAGCGGCAAGGCACTAAGCTATTCTTGCAAGTAGTCCTCAAATCGAATCTCCATCGCTTGTATGTAAATTATAACATAAATAAATTAGTCCTCAAATCGAATCTCCATCGCTTGTATGTAAATTATAACATAAATAAATAAAAAGTTGTTATTACATAAATGCTCATCTCTAGTGGCAAAGTACTTTCCATTTAACCAATCGGACTCGAGTTTAAATATTCATGGATATAATTTAATTTTTTTCTTTTTTTAAGTGTAACAATAAAAAAAGGGCGTAGTTTTACAAAGTACTGTTCATCTTCTCCAAAATGAAAATGCAGAACTAACGTTCCACAATGATTTTTCTTCAACTTCATATTATCATAATTTTCTCACTTTTCAACGAAAATTAACTTGCAATATAGTGATTTAAAGTTTGATATGTTATCTTTAATTTCATATTAATATTTCATATAGTTAAATAGTTTATCAATATAACATTCATGTCACAAAAGTGACCAGTGACCATAAATCAAAATATGAAAAATTCAATTTACCAACATGCCAATCAAAACAAATATATTTTTAATAAAGGAATCATCATCAATGGCTCTGACACCAATGTTAAAATACCAATATTTTCAGAATCGGTGAAGGCAGAGGAGAGTCAGAGGATCAGAATTTCGACCAAGTCAAATCGATTAAACTATATATATATATAATTTGACATTTATTATATATACGATAAAATTAAACATAATACAATTATAACTAAATCAAAAATCTATATAATATTATATTACTTATGGTGTCAATCCAATCACATTAAATCAAAAGTTATATATATAGTAAGTTATTGACATTTACTTGTTCAAATATCTACTCACACGATAGGGTAACATGCAATAGGGTCATGATTTTGGCATCGATAGATTTTAACGTCAGGTAAAATTGACAAAAACGACGTCATTTTGATAAAAATTAAAAAAATAAGTTGACCCACCCAAACCCATCGGAATCGAAAAAATCAGTTTAGTTCATCAGTTTTTTATCTGGTTTTTCAGAGACGGTTAATAGGGGTTGACCAGCTCGATTTGATTTGGTTCTCTTTTTTTTTTTATTTGACTAGCTGATTCGGTCCGATTTTGATAACCATGATTCATACCAATTTGATGATTCTACAATAATACCACCGAATATGTATTTTGTCAAGTCCTTGAATAAATCACAATAGAAATATACTATAATTCACAATTCTAATTCATTTTTTATTATTGTTTTGATTTACATATGAGAGAAGTTTTCTTTTTTTGAGTTAATTTATTTCTTTGCCCAAAAATATGTTATATATATTATCAAGGGTTGTATGACTTCAGGAAGAGTCATGAAGTAACTGTTTTGATAATTACTTTAAACTTAAATGAATATGCATATGGGTTAACTTTCATGGGTGTCCAACCCAATTCTAATACCAACAGCTTTAATATTTAATGAGCCATAGTAGATAAGCCTTTTGTCATAGTTTTTTTTTTCTTCATTTAAATCACTTTCACTTGGCTATTTTAATCATTAGTGGGATGAAATTTTTTTTATTTGAATTTATAAAGAATTATATTAACAAACTAATATTGATTTTACCAAACAAAGTCATGAAATTAAACTATATTTAATAAGTTCATATTGACACTTATTTTTTATTTTTAATTCATTTATCTCATCAAAATCAAAATTAATTTTGTAAATAAATTGATTTTTGACTTTTTATTTTCGTGTCAATTGAATTAATTTTTTTGCCAAAAATTAAATTTATATTTTAAACAATAAAAATTTGATTTAATAAATAATAACAAATAATTTTATGTTTAGAAAATTATAAAATTTTACAATTTATTATTTTCCAATTACCAAACAAATTAAATTTTCTTTCATTTTACTATCAAACAAACAAAATTTTCTTTCATTTCCCTCAATTTTCTTATGTTCTTGTTGGAATTCATTGGTTTTTATTTTTTATTTTAAGCAAGAGATAACAATGATTTTCTAGTTTTATATAGAAGTGGTATCGATTCAGTTTAATCAATTTGAATGATTTTATCAAACCAATCAATCTTTTCGATTTGAAGAATTATCAAATCAAACTAAATCATCATTGTAGCCAAATTGTTAATTTGATTCGACCTGATTGTCTTTAGTTTATCGGTTTCAAACTATTGATCTCAACTAAGCCTTAGTCTCAATTTAATTGGGATCAGCTATATAGATTCTTCTTTTCTATTCTAAGCGCTCATAGGCTATGTCTACTGAAAAATTTAGTGCAACTAAGTTATCTTTAATCACTCTCCCTCAAGTAAGTTTAGGTCCACCTCTACCTTTTTTCCTAACATTTAACTTAATATGGTTTACTCTTTTAATTGGTGCATCGTTAGACCTACGACTCATATGTCCAAACAATCTCAACCTATTTTCTCTAAATTTATCCTCAATACTAGCTACTCTAACTTTTCTCTAATACATTTATTTCGAATGCGATCCATTCTAGTATGTTCATACATCAATCTCAATATTTTTATTTTAGCAAACTCACATCTTAAAGATATATTTTCTTTTCTTTGTCCAACACTTGCTACCATACATTATAACAAGTCTTATTGTTGTATGGTAGAACTTACCTTTCAACTTGAGTGAAATTTTACAATCGCATAGAACTACCGTGGCAAGACTCTATTTCAACCACTCAACTTTTATCCTATGGCTAACATCCTCTTCACATCCTCTATCTCCTTGGAGAATTGAGTCTAAATATTTAAAATGAGTGTTTTGGGAAAATATCATTCCGTCCAAGCTAACTCCCTTATTATCCACACTTCGGTCTTCACTAAATATATAATTGATGTATTCCATCTTAGTTTTATTTAAACCGAAACCCTTAAACTCCAAAATGCACCTCCACACCTTGAAATTCCTATTAACTCCCTCTAGTGTCTTATATACTAGTATAATGTCATTTACAAATATCATGCATCATGAGATTTCCTCTTGTATGTGCTTTGCATATCATCCATCAATAATGTAACATTTATGCAAGTGTGGACCAATATCAATAGTGAGGACTTCATTGAAACCAAAAAAGTATAGTCAAATGGTTTCGTGGTTGTAGGTGATATACCGATGTCCGAAGATGCAATTTTTTCAAAGGATTGGCTTTCCAGAAATGCGAGAGCCCAATTTTGCTTTACTTTGAAAATATGTAAGATATGCAAGAGCATGATTTTGCAATACTATTATGAAGGTATGAGAACTTGTTATCAACTAAAATGAAAAACTTATGGCAGAACCTACAATAACATATAAAATATGTCCAATAAATTTTTAATATAACTTGTTTATAAGAGTTATAGCAAATGCGAAACATTCAATATTTTTTCTAAAATATGATTACAGTTTCCATCACCAAAAAAAAAATTTGAAAAAAAAAATTGAAAATAAGTTCCTAATTTTTGGAAAATAATATGCAACATATAGCTTTAAACATCAAGCCAAGATGTTAGATTTCTGATCCTCCAATATTAAGCCAGTTTAAATCATCTTTATGTGAAATCCTCTTTTACTTTGAAAATCACCGAACATAAAATTGATTAAATAAAAATAGGCAAATTATAATTTAGTCCATGGATTTCAGCCTAAATAATGTAGTAACCCTATATTTGGATAAATTAATAATCACATCTCTGTATTTTTATTCCGTCAGACTGTTTAGTCTTTTTATCAATTTTCTTTTATTTTTTCTGTTAAAAATAAATTAAAAATTTTAAAAATAAAATTCTATCATAAAATACCCTCGTCTCTCCATCTTCTCCTCTACCTCATAAGTAGTAAAAAAAAAAAGTGTCATCTACGCAGCATACAATTCCTCTGCCTTTCTCTTTTTCTCCACGCCCTAGCTTTTATTCTCAATTCATCGATCTTTTCTCCAAATTTGCCTACCCTAAACTCCCATTTCTTTTCTGATTCTCTCAATTTTTGATGAAATGAAAATGATAAAAATCTCTTTATAATATGGGTAACTCATGAATCCATAGAAGTTTGAAGCTTTAGAAGGAAAAAGAAGTATTTTTAAGGGGAGAGAAGACATCAATTATTTATTTTATTTTCAATCCTCTAAGATCCCTCTTTAGTCTGTTTCTATTTTCTTTCAAATTTCTCTCATTTTTCATACCTAATTTAATAGAAATTTCTATATGCAAAGTATACAGAAAATCTATTAGTGCACTCTCTCTTAACAGTGGCGCTTGAATCATCCTTACCGTTAGGGTAACGGATGATTCCAATGTGGGTTCAAAATGGTTGTCAATTTTAGTTCTGAGTGTAATGCAGGATAAGTTTTATGGAGATTGCAATTCTTTCTTCTTTTAGTTTTTGTGCGAGTGGATTGTGAGTGGGTAGTGAAAATAGAAGGGAAAAGGAACTTCGAAAACATTTCTTATTAGTTTTGGCTTTGGCTTTGTATTTTTTCAATTGCACGTGTGAATTTTATAGGGCCACTTGTAGAATATGAAATATTGGTGAGCTTTTGGATGGTGGTACTTTTCAGGTGTGATGGTTAAGTATTCTAGATGTAAAATTTTAAATTACATTAATTGTTTTATGTAATTTGGTATAGATAATTATTTTACTTTTATTTTCTAAAAATTGTAAACGAAAGTTTTGTTAAATGTGGATAAAGATGGAAAGCATTTGAGAGCATAGAAAATGCTAAAGTGACATTAATATTTGATTTATTGAACTAGATTAATAACTAAAGCTTTGATTTTTTTTATTTTTTATTTTTGATTTATTCTTCTTTCTTTCTTTCTTTTTTCTTTTGGCACAAATAGGTAGAGCTGGAAAATTTAGTCATAAATGAGAAGTATTTTAGTATTAACATAAGTATTTAAAGAAATAAATGAGCGGAATAATTAAATAGTCTGATATAGCAAAATACGTAGATGTAATCATGTATTTGTTAAAATACAGAGAGTACTTAGTTATTTAGACCAAAATTTAGGAACTAAATTATAATTTTCCTAATAAAAATTTATCTATAGTTTTAGTTCGAACCATGTTTTTACGTGTACAAGTATTGAAACTAATATTATACAAAATTAATTGATTTACATTAGGTTCACCATTTAACTACTAATAAATTTTTCTTAAATTTTATATTTAATCAATGTGGGATTCATTGCCCTATATACCCCAAGTCCAATCGATCATTTGATTTTGGACAGCCTTTTTACATGGATCAAGTTGACTTGAGCTCGGGTTGGACTCAACTCAGTTCAAATTAAGAATTAGACCTAGAACCGCAGGTATATTATTTTGGACTTGGCCAAACCCATATGAATTTGGTTAAGACTTGGATAGGGGTTAGGTAATATAGAGTCTTAGACTCAGGTCAATTTCAGTCAAATTGGGTTCAACCTAGATCCAGTAAGGTTGACTAACTTCTTTTTTTTATATAATAAATTTATTTTTAGATAAATAACTTATTAATTATATTAATTATATTTTTTGAGCATTAATTTATTTATAAAAATAATTAAAAAATTGAAAGAGTACCTAAACATTTTGAAAATTAAATAAATTAAAAAATAATAATTAATAATTAGTTAAATTAAAAAAGAATTGGCCGAAATCTGGTTAAACTTGAATCTAATATTGATCCGACTAATTCATGTCAAATTCTGAGTTGCAATTTTTTTTATACCTTTAATCACTCTGAACCCAAACCCGAACCTAACTCAAAGTAATAGGGCTACTTCAAAACTTAAATTTTGTCACTTTAGCAAATAAATTGATCATTCTTCTATGTTTCTCATCCACTTTTCTCTCACATAAATACTAATATAATATAAACTCAAAGGTTATTGGTTTTTGTTAAGAAGACGTCTTAGAAAATATTATATGAAAATTGCAAACTATTAGACGAAAGGTCTTTAAAAGATTGAGTTTTCCTATCATGATATAATAATAAGAGAATTTAGATTAAAATGATTCTAGAAACATTGAAGCAACAAGGAGCGAGTGAATCTATGTGCTATGCCACCAAAATTGCAGTGGAATAAGATATAGGATTTGGTATGCCAATATAGTTCACCGCAACATTTTCCCAATTTATCTATATATCACATCATTGATGATATGGAAGCATATACAACAAAATCTTTGGATAAGTTTTTGCAATATGGAATTACAACAGAGGAACATAATTCATTTGAAATGCCATGAAGTAGTACTGTTAAATATACATAAAAAAAAAAAATTGTCTTTGTATGGAGTCAGTTTTTGAGGCTTATTCATCTCAAGACCTAAATAATTGTTTGACTTTGATTAAGCATCCCAGGACTAGTGGATCTTTCTTTGATGATTTACTTCTTACTAATGAGTATGATAAAAGTGGACATAATATTTATAAGGAAAAAGTACATTTTAATTTTTAGAGTTTGAACTAATTAACGTTTGCATCCCTATTTTTCGAAAAAGTAACATTTTAATTCTTATATTTTGATTTTATAAACATTTTTATCATTCCATCTAATTTTTTCAAATTTTCTATTAAAAAATAAAAAAAATAATTAAAAAAATAAAAATAATTTTAAATACTTAAAATACTCTTCTCTTTCAAAATTCTCTTCTCTTTCCCCTTTATTTACTTTTTCTTTTCTTCTTGATTCTTCTTCTTTTCATTTCTTTTTTATTTTTGGTTTTTGATTTTTCATAGATGAAAGGTATGAGTAAAAGATCCAACTCTCCATCTCAAACCCTATAAAGATGGGTTTCCTCTTTCCTCAACCAACTCACATGAGTTTCATTGGTTTCATGGGTTTTAATTTATGGGTTTCATTTTCTTATTGAATTTGTTTAATTTGTTTAATTTGTTGAATATATTAGCACTCTGAATTTGTTGGATAAGATTGAATTTATTGGATGAGATTGAATTTGTAGGTTGTTGAATTTGTTCATTTTCATAGTTGTGGTTGAAATTGAAAATTTAAATGTAAATGAGTGACATTTTAATCTTTTTATAGGTTTTAACGGAAAAAATCGACGAAAAAACTATAAAGTTTACAAAATTAAAATATAGGAATTAAAATATCTGTTTTTTTAAAAAAAAAAATATAAATGTTAATTAGATTAAACTTTAGGAACTAAAATATATTTTTTTCTATTTTTAACGATAATATAAGGTCTTTGACAAAGATGAAGCTAATGGAGAACTAATATATAGAAACCATGATTGCTATTAGGCTTGGTCAATTTGGTCGATTGAGATATTGGATATACCTTAATAGTTGTAGCTTAGAGCCATACAACTCTATATGGGAGCAACGACTCTAAATAGAGTTGTGTGGCTCCTAGCCCACACCACTTTAGTTTCTTTAGCTATTTATTGAGTTTGGTTTGGTCATTTGAGTTGTCTTCTATGTCTAAGGACTTCCTATAAACTTATAATCACCATTAGCATGTTTAGCTAGTTATTTCTTAAATTTTATCACAATTAACTTTTATATTGCTTGTTGTTGCTTAGCTAACCATGTAGGTGTTGACAATAGACAATTTATTGTAAATTTGAGCTACAAAGTAGCGAGTAGCTACAACTTTTAGTATTTTAGCATTTAAATTGTGGAATATATAACTCTTTTTCTTCTTTGCTTTCTTTATTGCTACAGTGTTTAGCTCTTTACTCACTTATGACTTGTATATATCGATAGGATTATTAGATGTTGATTTCATTCTTCAGGATTAGTGTGCTTTTAATAATGTGATATGTAAATGCTATACTTGTTTATTTGCTGCATTCATGAAATATTATTCATTGAAAATTAACTTAAAATTTTTTTTATTAAATTAATTAGCTCTAATGAACATTGTGATGGCCAAGTAAATTGGAGTATTTTCTTTATTCACACTAAACTTTTTTATCAGAACAGTTTGGATTGTTATTTATTTTTTATAAAATAAAAATTGATTTTGCAATCTTGGCACATTAAGTAACTCATTTAATCTAACAGTAAAATTCAAAATTATCAGTTTTATTAACACTTTAATATTTAATGAGCCACAATAGACAAGCCTTTTAACATAGTTTTTTTTTTTTTTTTTTTTTTTCATTTACATCACTTTCATCTGGCTATTTTAATCATCAGTGGGATGAAACCTTTTTTCATTTGAATTTATAAAGAATAATATTTATAAATTAATGCACCGTTTAATTTAGCTATTCGTAGCAGCTGTAGCTGATAGTTATTAGTTGGTAATTAATAACTGATAACTGGTAGTTGTTATCTAATGGATGACTATTGTAAGTATTTAATAAAATTATTATTAGCTGTTAGATATTAATATATTTAATGGTCATTAAGAATAAATATTGACATTTACATTTTCATTTAAATATTATTTTTAAAAGGATAATTTAGTTTTTTTATTTAAATTTGTATGAACTTTTTTTTTTTTTTTAAATTCATATTGAAATTTTTATAAACAATAGCTAGTTGACTATCTAACAGCTGCTTAACAACTAATAATTATTAATGAGTGTTTGATAAAGCTTAACAACTAATAATTATTAATGGGTGTTTGATAAAGCTTTTTGATGCACCTATTAGTTTTTTGATTCCCAACAATTGTATCATAACATTTGGTTACTAATTGCTGTTAGCTATTATGTAGTCAAATAGCTACTATTTGCAAAAATTGCAAATCAGAACTTTTTTTTTAAAAAGCTCCATCTTTTTTAATTAAAAAAAATAAAATATTTTGTTTAGTTTAACTGTTCGTAACAGCTGTTAGTTGTTACTAATAGCTGACAACTAATGACTGTTACCTAATGGCTGATTATTACATGTGTTTGATAAAATTATTGTTAACGGTTAGTTATTACTATGTTCAATGACCATTAAGAATAAATATTAATATTTATTTTTTTATTTAAATATTATTTTTAAAAGATAATTTAATCTTTTTTTATAATTTAATCTTTTTTTACTTCAAAAAGTAGAAACTTTTTTGAAAAAATCTAAATTGAAACTTTTATAAACAACTGCTTTTTTACTACCTAATAACTACCGAACAGTAACCAAATACTATAATGCAGCTGTTAGAAATAAAAAAAGCTAATAGCTGCATCAAAAAGATTTACCAAACAATCACTCAATAAAATATTTAAATAAAAAATAAATATTAATATTTATTCTTAATAGTCATTGAATATAATAACAATTAACAACTAATAATAATTTTATC
>CANXYC011712130.1:0-35752 GCA_948193065.1 Aleurites moluccanus
TATATATATATATATATATATATATATATATTTATTATTGAATAAAAAGAATCAATTTTGAGTCTATTATTTAATGATATATATATTTATTATTAGACTACTTAAATATATATATATATATATATATATATATATATATATTTTTAAGAAGAATTATGAAATTTAAAAATTAAAAAAAAAAAAAAAAAAAAAAAAACCTTGCAAGTGACTACTTCGTAAAGATTTTGAAAAATATTGAAGGCGAATCCGATACCCGAATCCTGAGAATTCGTAACTGATAGTGCGAACCCGATACCCGTGTCCTGAGAATGCGTAACTGATAGTGAAGGTCCAAACATGAACAGAGAGTACAATACGCGTACACTAGAGGAAAATAACAATAATAATAATAAAAAGAATAAACTACCTGTTAAAAAAAGGGTAAGAGAGAGAGAGAGAGTGAGACCAACAACAAAAAAACTCGAGCAGAGAGAATGGAATCTCATTTCCCACTATCACAGCAAACCCCACCTCCTCTTTCTTTCTTTTTCTAACATTCCCTCCCAATTTTTGGAAGATATAATTAAATAAAACCAAAACCAAAACCAAATGCCCAAATTAACCTAAATTCAAAAAAGCAAGACCAACCCCTCCTCTCTCCGCTATCTACGCTTCTTTCTCTTCTTACACTCTCTCTCTCCTTAATTTTTCTTCTTTCAGACCTCATCACGCGGTGTGTCAGCAGAAAAATGAGACCATGACGACGCCGTCTCACCCTCAACCACCACCAACCGTTCGCAAGCTACTCGTCCAAGTAGTCAATGCACGTGATCTTCTTCCCAAAGATGGCCAGGGTAGCTCCAGTCCTTATGTCATCGCCGACTTTGATGGCCAGAAAAAACGAACCTCCACCAGGCACCGGGACCTCAATCCTGAATGGAACGAGACTCTCGAGTTTATTGTCTCTGATCCTGACAATATGGACTTCGAGGAGCTAGAAATTGAGGTCTTTAATGATAAGAAGTACGGCAATGCTAGTGGCCGGAAAAACCACTTTCTTGGGAGGGTGAAATTTTATGGTTCTCAATTTTCCAAGAGAGGTGAAGAGGGGCTCGTTTATTTCCCTCTCGAGAAGAAGAGTGTGTTTAGCTGGATTAGAGGCGAGATTGGGTTGAAAATTTGTTACTATGATGAGTTGGTCATGGAAGAGCAACAGCCTCTTCCTCCGTCAGACAAGGATGCACCGCCACATCAGGAACCGCCGAAGTCTCCAGCTGTTGTTGGGGTGGAGGAAGGCAGAATTTTAGAGGTCCCTCGACAACCTGAGATTTGTCATGGTCATCGTTTTCACGACGGATGTCACCTGCCTCCTGCTGTTGTTATAGAAGAATCTCCCCCTCCCGTGGTGCATGTACGCTCAGAACCACCTGCCTCGGAGCCAGGGATGCCACCACCAGAGGCTCAATACATGCCCGATATAAGGAAGATGCAGACCAGCGGAGTTGCTGTTGGCGGTGGTGAGAGAGTGAAAGTATTCAGGCGGCCAAATGGAGAATATTCTCCAAAAGTGATTTCTGGAAAATTTGCTAGTGAAAATGACTATGAGAAAGTCCATCCCTACCATCTCGTTGAACTAATGCATTATTTGTTCATCAAAATATTTAAGGCACGTGGTTTTTTACACAACGAAAGTCCATTCTTGAAGATCAGTACGTCGAATCATTGTGTGAAATCTTACCCGGCGATTCACAGGCCCGGTGAGCCAACCGATTTCCTAGAATGGAATCAGGTGTTTGCATTTGATTACAACACAACTGACTCAGCGAGCTCCACTTTAGAAGTCTCGGTTTGGGACTCGTCAGCGCAGTTTTTGGGAGGCGTTTGCTTTGATCTGTCTGATGTTCCCGTGCGGGACCCACCAGACAGCCCCTTGGCTCCTCAATGGTACCGCCTGGAGAGTAGTCCTGATCAAAATTCAAATAGAGTCTTCGGCGACATACAGCTTTCCGTTTGGATCGGGACTCAAAACGACGATGCGTTCCCAGAGGCATTGATATCTGACGCGCCTTATGTAGCTCACACCCGCTCAAAGGTTTACCAGTCCCCCAAGCTCTGGTATTTAAGGATCACAGTACTTGAAGTACAAGATCTTCACATTGCTTCGAATCTACCTCCACTAACGGCACCAGAGATTCGAGTCAAGGCTCATCTAGGATTTCAATCTGCGAGAACCAGGCGAGGGTCCATGAATAATCATAGCACATCGTTTCGCTGGAATGAGGATTTGATTCTCGTCGCTGGCGAACCTCTGGAGGATTCCCTTATCGTGGTTGTAGAGGACCGTACAAATAAGGAAGCAATATCTCTGGGGCACATGATGATTCCGGTGAGCTCGGTCGAGCAACGGATTGATGAGCGCCACGTGGCATCAAAATGGTTTGCATTAGAAGGAGGAGCCAACGTCGTTGGACCAAATTGTGTAGGCGGTTGTTACCATGGGAGAATCCATCTCCGTCTCTGCTTGGAAGGAGGGTATCACGTGCTAGACGAAGCGGCGCACGTGTGCAGCGACTTTAGACCCACGGCTAAGCAGCTGTGGAAGCCAGCTATAGGAATTTTGGAGCTGGGGATTCTCGGCGCTCGCGGCTTGCTGCCGATGAAAAACAAAGGTGCGGGTAAGGGGTCCACCGATGCTTACTGTGTAGCTAAATACGGCAAAAAGTGGGTCCGCACAAGAACCATCACGGACAGTTTTGATCCACGTTGGAATGAACAGTACAACTGGCAGGTTTACGACCCTTGCACCGTTTTAACTATTGGTGTCTTTGACAATTGGCGTATGTTTGCTAACCCATCAGAGGAGAAGGTGGCTGATAACCGTATAGGAAAAGTACGGATACGCGTATCAACGCTAGAGAGCAACAAGGTATATACAAATTCATATCCTCTGTTGGTTTTATTAAGAACCGGGTTGAAGAAAATGGGTGAGATAGAAGTTGCGGTTCGGTTTGCCTGCCCGAGTTTATTACAAGATACTTGCTCCGTATATGTCCAGCCATTACTTCCTAGAATGCATTATCTACGCCCACTCGGAGTGGCCCAACAAGAGGCATTGCGTGGGGCTGCCACCAAAATGGTAGCTTCATGGCTTGCACATTCTGAACCACCATTGGGACCTGACGTAGTTCAGTATATGTTGGATGCAGATTCTCACACTTGGAGCATGAGAAAGAGCAAGGCTAATTGGTTTCGGATTGTAGCTGTTCTTGCATGGGCAGTCAGGTTAGCTAAATGGTTGCATAATATCCGGAGATGGAAAAACCCAGTTACAACTGTACTGGTTCACGTTTTGTATTTGGTGCTTGTTTGGTACCCGGATTTGATTGTTCCAACTGGGTTCTTATACGTATTTTTGATTGGTGTGTGGTATTATAGGTTCAAACCCAAGGTACCAGCCGGTATGGATATACGATTATCTCAAGCGGAGTCTGTTGACCCAGATGAATTAGATGAAGAATTTGATACAATACCAAGCTCAAAACCACCAGAATTAATTCGGGCCAGATATGATCGGTTACGGATTTTGGCTGCTCGGGTCCAAACAGTTTTGGGTGATATTGCGACCCAAGGTGAGCGAGTTCAAGCTTTAGTGAGTTGGAGGGACCCAAGAGCTACAAAATTGTTTATAGCAGTGTGTTTGGCTATAACCATAATTCTTTACGTTGTACCACCAAAAATGGTTGCTGTGGCCTTAGGATTCTACTATTTACGGCACCCAATGTTTCGGGACCCCATGCCGCCGGCTAGCTTGAACTTCTTCCGGCGGCTTCCGAGCTTATCAGACCGGTTAATGTAGATTTGGTAGAGTGAATGTATAGTACTAATAGATAGTATAAATTAAATTTTTTGGGCACCAAATTGTGCAAGTGGTGAATGAGAATGTGAAACGAGAAAGAACTGTTTTTTATTTGAAATGAGATAAAATATCCTCAATAACAACACTGCAAGGAGTGAAAAGTGAGGGATCAAAAAAAAAGTGGAAGTTGGCATAATGTATCTTTATTTTTTTTTTCCCCTAATTGAAATTTGATGGATTAAAGACTGAAAACTTGGAATAAGAGAAAGGAGTGGGGGCAAGCAAAGATAAGATTGGAGCCAAGTGGATGTGAGTGATAGAGAAACAGAAAGAGTTTGCTGTAATGGCGTTCTAAACAACGAATTGCTTTCAAACCTGTAAAACTGCAATTTTAACATTTTTTTTTTTTTTTTTGTATGTGGATAAATTTCAATGGAGGGCTGTGTGCTCTGCCACCAGCAACAGTTATCATTTGCCTTGTTATTATATTATAACAAAATTTTAATTTCACTTCCATTGTGGTTATTGCCATTATTGCGGAGCTATGTTAGGGCCAAGATGCAAGGTTGGCAATTAGCAGCTTTGAGACAAATTTCAGAAAAGCTTGACTTTAAGGACAGAAATGGGGCTATTGTAATAGTAATTTCCTGTCCACTGAGACAATAGGCCACAAAACCTGAAGAAAAAGCCCTTCAAATGGGTCTTATACAGATTCAGCAACTTGAAAACGACAAAGATCTAGATTGTTCTTGGCCCACCAAAAAGCAAAGCTTTTTCCACCTGAGAGAAATTTTAATGGTAAATTTAATGACTCATTCATGTCATTATTTTTCTTTTCTAATATTGAAAAAAGAGTTTTAAGCTGTTAAATTTAAATTAGATTTTAATCTCTAAAATAAGTATTAATTGACTAGTAAATTGTAATGGTTATTGTAATCCAAATCCATAGTTTAAATTGCAAGTTTGTAACCATAGAATATTGATAATATTGCTTATTAAAAAATTGAAGCAAACTATTTATAGTTCTATTTAAATCATTACCGAAGATGGTTATAAGACAGCCATCCCATCTTAAATCATGATTTAAAATGATTTGAGCCATTTCCACTTAATTATTTAATTAAAATGATTTAATTAATTATTTCTACCTAAATCATGACTAGAGATGGTTAAAATCATTACCACATGGTAAACATTAGGGATGTTTGGTAATTCATATAACATAATATGAATTTCTCAGTTTCCATATAACACCATAGACAATTGTGGGTAAGCATGAAAAGTTGATGCTAAGACTCAAAACCACATGAAAGAGATGACTAGGTCATGGGGTTGATGAGAAAACAGACTAAAATATCTGGTGGGTATTCATAATTCTCGCAAAAACAAATGCATCCCATCCTTAATTTTAATTAATTATGTAGATTACCCTTAATTACAACATCAAAATAAGGGCAAGATTAGAGTATAAATAAATTGCCTATCAATAAAGCTAAATACACTGTTTGTATAAACTAAACAAAACAAGGTTTCCCAAAGGACAATTGTGATTCCAGGTTAGTGATCATTCCATTAATAACTTTTTTTTTTTTTTATTAATTGAGCTTTGATTAGAGTAAACTCGCAATTTAAGATCA
Source organism: Aleurites moluccanus (assembly GCA_948193065.1). NCBI lineage: Eukaryota > Viridiplantae > Streptophyta > Magnoliopsida > Malpighiales > Euphorbiaceae > Aleurites > Aleurites moluccanus. The sequence continues at coordinate 5,473 of CANXYC011712130.1, forward strand.
TTGAGTCAAAACTCATCGGTTATGTTTCCTTGTTTATTTATTTTTTATTCTTTTTCTTATAAAATTTCTCAATAATCCAAATTTTATGTTAATTTACTAATGAACAGACTAAATGGGAGAGACATCAGAGACAGAGAAAAATGACGATAAAATTGAAAAGAAGAAAGATAAGCATGAGAAGAAGGAGAAACATGAAGATGGCGATAAAAAGGAAGAGGAAGGAGAAGACAAAAGTAAAGACAAAGACAAGAAGAAGAAAAATAAGAAAGACAAGAACAATAAAGATAAGGAGGATAAAGAAGATGATGGAAAAGATAAGAAGAAAAATAAGAACCCTGAAGATAAGAAAGAACCTGCTAAACTAAAGGCCAAACTCGAAAAGCTTGACTTCAAGATGAAAGAACTTGCTAAAAAGAGAGAGGAACTTGTCAGACTCATTCAAGAAGTGGAAAATAATCCTCCAAAATCAAGTGAATGATCTCCTTCTTCTTCGGTCATTTTCTTGATTTTTTCCTGAAAAAATGGAAAATTCCCTAATTTGGAACTTAATTAGTTAATTTAATATACATACGAATTGATACAAAAATCACTAACATCGTACCTGCTGTATATAGCTGCAGCAAGAGTGATTGAAAAGTTAATTAACTGTGAATAAAAAGAGGGCAATATCTTCTCCTAATTTACCATGTTAATGAGAAACTCCATTAATAAAGAAAAGAAACTGAATTGCAATGAGAAATTGCAAAATCAATAACTAATTGAATTGCACTTTTTGTGATTGGATTGGAACCTCTTACTTTGCAGAAAATTAAAGGGATTAATTACTGTATAAAACATTAATCGTGATAGCAATTGCGATTGCAATTGCTAATAACTAGTAGCTAATACTTTTTTTTATAAGACTTACTAAACTAGAAGTCTCGTGCATCCGATAACATATGTAGGGAGTGAAGCCTGGTCCGGGAGCAATGCAGTAGCAGAAAGAGAGTAGTTATACTATACTGCATTGGTCGCGAACCAAGCCTTATTCCAAACATTGCAATTGTCTGCATTAGCTAGTGGAAGTGGAAAACCACTTCAGCCATATCCATTTAATAATCTCCTCTTATTATATATAATAGCAAAATTTTTCCATACACAAAGCACTTCCATGACAGAAAAATATTTCAGCAAGGTTCTATGCATCCACCACCATCCATACACCACCTTAATTATATGGCTTTGTGAGGCAATTAATTAATTAATTATAAAAGACATTAATTATATCTAGGTCCACTTAATTAGGATTAGCTTCCATGGAGAGGTGCAAGATTCATAGTTTCTTCATTTTCATGTTAATTAAACAGAAGAACATTGCATATTGCACATTAATAGATGCACCACTAATGTCACCTTGATTTAAAATTAGAGATGATTGAGAAAATGAATTTTTGGTAATTAAAAGCATGATATTAAAGCTAGTTAGTGATGTTGGATTACGTAACAAAAAAGTGTGGATAAATTAACTGATACTAGATATATAGATTGATTTTGATGAGTTGTTTGAAAGAGGCAAAACCCATGAATATGTGTCAATAATAAGATTTTTTGTTAAAAATATATTAAAAAATTGGATCTTTTACAACAAAAATTAAGAAAATATTTGGACATAGAAGAACTTTGTATTCTTTCACTTGTATTTAAAAGAAGAGGAGAATTTTAAAATCATAATTTATGGTTTTTACAAGCGCCAACTAATATTAATGCCTTATAAATTATTGCTATTCTTGCAGTTTGTAGCAATTTAACTAATATAAGTGTGATAAAAAGATGGGACATGAAACAATTGAAAAAAAAAAAACAGAAAATGAATGAAAACTTTACGATATGGCCAAAAGCTCAATTCCTCACTTTACATTAAAATTTTGTGTTAATTTTCTCTTTCATTTTGTATTAAGCCTAATTGACAATAGAGCCGTTTATAATTTAAGAAAGTTGATTTTTTAATTATTTTGGATCTCATTTTCTCTTAAAAGTCATAGAAAAAAGAAAAAAAAAATCTAAACGGTATCATTTTGATAACCTCTCCTCCATCATTTCTTTAAACATGTTTTCTCTTTCTCTCCCTCTCCCTCTCCCTCTTGGCCGACTCATCTCGTTCTTTCTCTATCTCTTTTTCTGGCATTCGTCCACTGAGCAACAACAACGTTCACCATCGACGACGACAACGCCACTTTCAAATCTCAAGTTTGAGGTCTCTCCTCAGATTTTATCTTATAGATGGTGAAGCTTACAAATGGTGAGTCTGCCTTATTAAACAATCCAGAGCCATATAGGTAAACTACTATACCTAAACCTCACTAGGCCAAACATTATTATGTCATTCAACAGTTAAGTCAATTCAAGCATGCTCCAAGAGTTCATCATTGAAAGACAGCTTTACATTTGCTCAAATATCTCAAAAGTTGTCCCTTTATTGGTCTTTATTTTTCAGCTTTTTCATCCTTACAACTTTCTGCATTTTGGGATACAGATTGGGAACTTATTCTTTAACCAGGAAATCTCTCGCTGGTTATTGCATATTCTTTGGATCTTCACTCATGTCATAGAAAACTAAGAAGTAACCTACTATCTCCAGATCATCTGTTGAAGCAGAGTACAAAAGTATGACCACCACTATATGTGATGAATTGCAATATATTTCTTATCGTTTGCAGGATTTTCAAGCTCATCTCACTCTGCCTATTCCATTTTACCGTGATAAAGTTGTTATATATATTGCTACTAACCATGTATTTCTTGAAAGAACTAAACAACTAGAAATTGACTGTCAGGTTGTGAGGAACAGATTTAAGGAAAGATTTATTCTACCTACACATATTAACACAAAAATGTAGCTTGTTGATTTGTTTACAAAAGTCTTTGTCCTCTAAAGCACATTATTTGCTACTGTTCAAGATGGGTATGTTGCACCAGCCTCCATCTTGAGGGGATGCAAATATAAGTTATGAAACCCAGTTATGAATGCCCAGTGTTAATAAGCTTGCCTGAAGCCCAAGTTAGAAATGAAGTCAAATGTTATGTTTAGTAAAGCAGCTCATTAGTTAGTAGTTAGTTTACTAATTTGTAGATATATAAACAAAATGTTTCTTTTGTATTGTGTGAAGCACAATTAATAAGAACAGAAAGATAGTTTTTCTCTCTTGTCAGCAGTGAATTTTTGGAACATCTAAATAGGCAGAAATAGAAATGGAGACTCAAATATGAATATTTTAGGGGTAAATAATAATATATATTAACTTTTGATTTTGATGAGTTGCGTGACCTATTTTATATTGAAAATACTGATTTTCAAGTTCTACGACATTTATATGTGATCAAGTCCAGATGAGTCTGTTTCGACATTCAAAATCTATCATTTAAGTTATTTTCAGACCACTTTTAATTTTGGGGTATTTTTAAATATTCTGTTTGGATTTTAATTTGCTTTGGCTTATTGACTTTTTTATTTTGGGTTTATTAAAACATAGATAAGCTTTCTTACGATCTTATAGAGGAGATTTTTGAATAAAACAACAGATTTTAACCCTGAAATGTGTACTATCACATTTTGAGCGCTCTTACACTATGTCACTTGTACACTGCTTCACTGGCAATCTGAGATTTTTCAGAGTTTTGTGTCCTTTGCGATTGTGGAGATTAATTTCAGTATTTAGGTGTTTTACTTTCATACTCTTTATTCAGAAATTTAGCTGGAAACAAGCTCAAAACTCCAATTCCTCAGTCTCTTGTGCAAAAAATCTAACATTGAAATATTGCAGTTGAGGCTGGATTTTATCACTTTCTACAGCCATCAATTTAATTAACTTATGATATGCTTGTTTAAAGCTACAATACACATGGTGAACAGTTTCTATTTGGAAATTTGAAACCAAAACTGATTCCTGATGCCATTTATAACAAGTCCTTGGGCATATTTTGCAGCAATTGCTCTAAAGGATAGTTTGTAGCTTATTCATGTTTTCAAATCAAATATAGTCGAGTTGATGCACTATAATTTGATGATATTATGCTGAATGCCAGCTTTGAAGGAAATCTAGATCTAAGCCGGACAGATTCCGGTGAGAAAAAGAAGCAAAATTCTATTCTTCCAGTTATTATATCAGTGGCGACAGTTTTCAATGCTTCTTCTGTTTAACAGCATGATGATCCTCTGGAGAATGAAAAGACGTTGAGGTAATTTTTCACTTTATAATCATTGTCATCTTCATTGCTACAAGGATAATTTACAATCCTGTTTCCTTTCTCTTCATATGTATTTCTTACCGTCCCCACATTTGATGCTTCTCCGGCAGCAACACAATCCAATAAAGAAGGGTCAGAAATATCAGAGAATTGTTCATTCAGTTAAGCAGAGATTGTTAGTATTACTGATAACTTTAAAACCATCATTGGAGATTTTATCTTCTCGACTTTCAGAGAAAGTAGGTTTCAAAATAACATAAAAAAGACAAACTTTTCTAAAATCATAAAGGGTTTCGTTGGCGTTAATTAGCCCAAATTTTTAAATAAAAGAGGAAAAATTAAGACAAAATTTTATGAGTGGTATCACACGTCCGTGTAAAGCAAGGGGAGCATTGAGCTTTTAGTCTCACGAGATTGATTTTCTTCGTGATGTGTGAACTGCGATCCTTTGTCGTTTCACATTTCTGCCATAGCTTTTCGTTTTTCGGTCTCTGTAAAGTTCAACTTTTGAAGGATTTACCTGGCTTGGATTTTTGGCTTTTCTGTTAAAAAGGATTTACCTGGGGGCAATTTTACAGTTCCCGTTTCCGTCTGTACTATGGAACACGCAATTTCAGAATCCCCCGTTTCAGAAAATTCTTTTCACTTTTCGTTACTTGTTTTCTTTTATTTGCTTTCAAATCTTGCTTACTGAAATTATGTTGCTTAGAGCAATCTTGTTGTGACTAAAACTAGATAGTGCATAATGGGTTTGTTATACGAGCAGGATCCAGTGCCTACCAAGTGTTTGTGATTATGATTCTTCTATATTGGGTTATCAATGGGTTTTGGTGCATTTGCGTATCTGCGTTTCTTGGTTATTCCATTTTAAGAATTAGGAGTAAGCTTGATTTTTAAATCGAGAATTGGCAATAGACTTTACTTGCTGTAACATCCCAGCCTGTTGGATAAGTTCCCACATCGATAGTTACTATCTAATTAATCATTTTAGATCGGAGTTAAGTCATAAAACAGTAGTTATTTGAATTCAGTTTCAGGTCGGACGTCACACTTGCTGTACATAAATTTCCCAGATGAGATTAGAAACAGAACCTTCTTCTTGGCACTGACCTCACCTCATGTTCTGTGCACTTTAGAGAACAAGAACTTAGGAGGATCACTGGATATGAGATAGTTTAAGCTAACTTCAGGTATTTTTTTAAGTTCCATTTGATAATTGAAGACAGGGTGAATGTCATTGCTGATACTTATTTCTTCACATAATTAGAGTTAGCATTGGCAAATCATGTAACTGACGAGGAAACTCTGAAGAAACTTCTTGGCATACTTTAGTGTCCCAAAATTGATTGGCCATCATGATATTTGTATCATTGCATTATTTGAAACTTGCAGCAGAATACACTATCCACAGTAATTGGACAACCGGAGATGCAGTAAATAGATGGAGGAAACCTTGACTAGTTTTTCATAACAGCAGTATAAAGACGGCAGAACAATATTAAGGAACCTTGTCCGAGTGAAAAAGGGAATTTGCATTAGCTCATACATGCATGCATACATACATTATTTAGAATGTAATTTCCGTCATTATGGCATCATCCCCATGTCATAAAAATTGTCTTCTAAGATATTCACAAGAAATAATTTAGGAACAAAATTCATCTTTTGGGCAGATCATAAAAGGAACAGGGATTTGGGGATTATGACAGGAAGAAGGTCAGGACATACTACTGGGTTTCTAGTTGTTCGGTGGCTATCATTCACCTGGGGAGTTATCAAGGTGGTTGGCTGGAAAGAGCTTGATAAATTTCGGAGTTGCCTGTTCAAAACAAAATAAAGGAATTTACTCTGCCCAGGTTCTCTATTCTGCCATACCTACTCATTCAGTAAAGAACAGGTGCAATCCCTCAAATTCACCTCCATGTTGAAATTATCCTTTTTTCTTTTCTTTTTTTCTCTTCACAGTTACATGCTTGAGAAAAAGAAATGAAAAATAGGGTGACTATAAGATTTGGTTAACCCTTTTTTTCATATATCAAATTGACCTTATAAACCTTCTAATTTATTGGTTAAAATTGAATGGCTACAATAATAATAATTAATTAGGTGACATACAGCTACAGTACATGCTTCTTATAGGACTATCAGTAGTATTCCCTGTACTGAAATATTGTACAGAGAAGGGAAAGTTTGATGTACGATTAATGTACTATAGTTCGGTCTAATTATTTCAGTATTTCTTTTATGGCACCTTTCTGTGTTCTTTTTTCACTATCCTTAAAATGTAAATGAAGTGGCTGAAACTGCAGATGAGAAAGTTTAAAGCGGAATAGCTTCGATATGCGATTAATCAAAGTTGAAGGGTTCTTGGAAGTTTCACTTTCCATAAAAGTTATGTGTTAATGTATGAGGAAACTTCCTCTTCGGCTGTCTATCCAATGTCAATATATTGTCCTACTAGCAACCTATAACAGGTTAAAAAGAAAATTTTGAATTAAATTATTCTGAGTTTTAATAAAATAAAAAAATGAGTAAGGGTCCAGGTCTATACGAGGATATTGGCAAGAAGGCCAGAGGTTATTGTCTTTTCTGTTCTTCACATTTTTTTTATTACATTGTATTTTAGAACTTAAGTTTCTTGATAAATTACTCATAGATTTGTTTACATTTTCATTAGATCTTCTCTACAGAGACTATGCTCAACAATCAAGAACCCATTTTCAGTATGGGGGCGTTAAGTGGAACTTTGATCTCTCCTGTGAAAGTAATGTATCTCTATTTCATCAATTAGTATATTTTTTCTTGCTATTACATTCAGCCAAGGAACTGGATGAGTTCTGCATGCTTTCTTATTTCTTTATGGACATGTCTGCAGAGTAAAGATATTAGAAAATAGTATTGGAGTTTTTGCACCATACATGCATTATTTTTCTGACATTTCACCATGTACATTTGTAAATTGTCTCCTATTCTCCTAGAACGTTAAAGGCTCGAATTGAAAGCAGTTCTTTGAACTTCCTTTCTCCCTAAGATGATTCCTTCTTATCTTGGTTACTTTGAATAAAAAGAATTTCACAGTACAGGGATTGTGATTATGAAGATTCGGGGAAGAGAAGATAATGGAAAAGAGTGAAACAACGATTGCAATTTGTTGTCAACTCAACAGAGTTCAATACAATGTGGCCATTGGCCAATGTATCTCTTCTAGTACTCTATATTCAAATTTGGATCCATCAGAGTAGGAGAGTTTTTTTTTTTTTTTCCGCTTTATAGCAGAATATCCTCTGGATGTGTTGAATGGATCTGACCATCCTCTTTAGGTTCAACATCTGGAAGTCTGGTTGTGTTTCCTAAAGGCCAAGAAAATGAGTTGATTACCCAATAATTGACATGTTTCTTTCCGTAACTGTTTCAGCACCAGAGATTTTGCCTGGAGTCTCAACATTTTTCAGATTTATAGTTCCTGAAGCTGGCAAGGTAAGAAAATATTGTCAACTTACTCATCTGAACATCTGTCATGTCGAAGCTGCTGGCTATCATGTTTATTTTGATTTTTTTTTATGAGACTTAGGCTGGTTAATGCATTACAAATGAATCCTCTGAATGCAATTGTTACTGCAATAACAGGTGGAATTGAGATTCCTGAATGAATATTTCGGGATAGCTGCAGGTGTTGGAGTGAAGGCATCTGATCTAGGACCCTTTATGGGAAATGGTTATACCCCAATTTTAAATTTGTCATGGATGGCAGGAAACTCTCTCTTCTCCCTTGGAACTGACATTGCCTTCAATGTATCTTCAAGTACATTCGATGAATTCAGTGCTGGATTGAGCTTCAACATGCCCTTCCTTATTTCTGCCTTGAACTTGTGAGGAATCCCGTTTCAGGACGGGGAAAAACAAGTTTCTTTTCGGTCTAAAATTTTTTATTTCTGTGCATTCTGAATATGAAGTGAAAAGGCTAATGTTCTATGCCTTAAATGTAGGGATGACAAACTTGATGCTGTAAAAGCTTCTTGTCATTGCACATTCAATCCCCTCACCAGAACTGCCATTGCAGCCGAGTTGAAGCACCATTTTTCATCTAATGGAGCAACAACAGTTACATTTGGTGCACAGCATTCCTGGTTTCCATCTACATTGATGAAAGCTCGTGTGAACACTGATGCCCAGATAGGTGGGCTTCTTCGTTTGGAAATGTGGGAGAAGCTCCTTGTGGCTATCACTGGAGAGGTGGATTTCAGGGCCCCAGACAAGATTTCTAAGATCGGATTGTCTATGGCTTTCAATCTCTAGAGCAACTTCGTTGGACAATAAAGACTACGTGTTGTGATTATGGCAGCATCTACTCCATCAAAATTTATTATTTATTCATATTACTTCAAAAAAAGCAAATGTTGGGGAAAGTGTGTGGAATATGCATACCACATACAGGATGCAAATATTAAAAAGGGTTCCTTTGTCAGTTGTTCTGGTGCGTAGAACATTACTCTGCTGAGATGGTTTTTGACGAGATTACAATGGAAATGTTGATGAATTATATAGTCAAAGAAATAAGATACAAAGTTAAATTTGAATTATTTCATATAATCCTAGAATTTTATTGAGAGCTCTTGTTTTACAATAATTATATCATTTTAAATTGAAACAATTATCTTTGGAAGTTTTAATTTACCATATCCTACATCTGTTCTTGCCCCTCTGCACCACACCCCTCGTATATATTAGTGATCGTTCAAATAGACCTGGAGCACCAAAATAACACACGTTTGTGACATTTTATTGTTGGTTTATTGCACTGAATGTATTGAACAAATTTTCGCTGATGAATACGTTTGGACAGCAAGGGGATACATAAAATGAAGTGACAGGTTTTTTAAAGAACCTAAATTCAGAAGAGATATCCTGGTAATTATTACATAATTGCAAGGCACAACTTACCAGTTCTTTGACGTACTGACTGTAGATCTCTGGTGGCCTTGGACCTTTGTTCAAGTTTCTCAGCAACTTTGATAAATAGTTCAAATCCCGAACTCAAAACATCTGCACACAAACTCTTAAATACAAAACCATGATGCCAGAGCAACAACTGCTGAAAAGATATTCCATAAAGCTTAATATTGCAGTTACATATTTGCAATTTACAAGAGGAATTCGATGCTTTGTTTGATTACTAGATTTTTACACAATGTAACTGAAGACATTTAACCGAAAAAAAAAAAAAAAGAAAAGAAAAACTATCCACGCCCTTCTCACACTAGACATATAAAAATCTTTGCAGACAAATATAAGCACAATCTTAAGCTCAACAGAAGCACACAAAAGCTGGAAATGTAGCTCAATTATTGGTGGGCAGTAGCCTGAAGAAGTCCATCACGAATCTGAGTAGCAACATCACGAACGGCACCAGGTCCATGGGGAATGAACACGGTAGAGGATTTAGAGGCTGCACCAATTTCTTTCATTGTGTCAAAGTACTGAGTGACCAGGACCATGTCCATGATATCTTTTGCAGTGGTCCCAGGCACATTTTCAGAGAAACCCAGCACACTATCCCTTAACCCATCCACAATTGCCTGTCGCTGGCGAGCAATACCCAGCCCAGCAAGATACTTTGATTCAGCCTCACCCTCAGCTCGCTTAATTTGTAGAATCTTCTCAGCCTCTGCCTTTTCATTAGCTGCCACCCTCAATCTTGCAGCTAAGAAAGCAATAAATCAGAATACCAGCTCAAGTAAATTACAAGAATTCTCCAATTAAGAAAGTAGACCACAGGCAATGATTAAACCAAAAATTAAAATCTCAATTATCACCGACACCGCATGGCAACTAATGTGTGCAGCATATATAGGGCAGGGAAGCGCCTAACTAATGCAGCTAGAGTCAAGAAAATATCCTGGGATTAAAAGAAGGAAAATTATTACACTAAAAATAATTAAAAAAGTAATCCGAGGTTTAATAAAACTAATACTTTTCTCCGTTTGTTTTTTAGATCTAATCATTCTGGATCCTAAACTTAATATTTAAAATGTTTATACATTTCCCTCTCTCCTTTAAGCAACTGTTAGTCAGATTCCCTTTCAGTAAAGATCATTAACGACAAAATAGCAAGCTCTCTCTCTCCCCCTCCATGTCATTGCTACCATAGAGTTCACTCCTGTTTTCATCTACAGAAACACAAGTTCTGTTGATCCAAATAATTATTTTCAAATCAAACCAAACCAAACCTTTTCACATCCTAAAAACAGATGCACCTTGCCACTGTTAAATGAACCTCTCTCATGCATTGTGTCCACACCAATTGACCCAACCACCACAAAAAACTCAAGGGAGTTCGTTTTATTGCTATTTTCCCTAATAAATTTTATCAAATAATGTGAAAATCAGCCTGTCAATGCAAAATAGCTAATTACAAACCAAGTTAAAAGATGTCACAGCAGACTACAAATGGTTGTGTGCATGATAGTGCTAAAATAATTGGCACTCAATAGTTACACATCTAAGTAGTGGGAGAATTTCATAGGGGTCCAGAATTAATCAGGTTGATATATTGGATGCTTTACCTGCATTTATTTCATTCATTGCTCGCTTCACATGCTCATCTGGTTCTATATCAACAATGAGTGTTTGCACAATCTCATATCCATAAGCAGACATAGCCTGCCAGAAATCATTGAACACCAAAATGTTACATATTTATGATTCGAACTCAGAAAAACCTTCATCACTAACTGCATATGGATTGCTTTCAAAATTTGAAAACCCATATACATAACTTGGCCTTTCATCAAAATAAATTCTACTTTGCAAATCCCCCCTTGGAGTATTAATGCAAGCCCCATCTTGTGTTAGATGAAAACAAAAACAGGAGTAAAAGAAAGCAACCAAAGAACAGAGTCATCCCATTAGCCCCCTAATATTTAATAAACTTTGTTACCTTTTCAAGCTCCTCTTCAACAGCTTTGGCAATTTCATTCTTCTGCTCAAAAGCATCATCCAGATTAAGTTTTGGAACACTTGCCCTGATTACTGAAAAAGGTTGTGGGCAACAAAGCTCTGTAAATAATTTGCATAACAAAATGAATTGGAAATCAAATGTCAAAAGAAGAAATTCACATTGAAGTGAATATCCATGTCTATGCACACACATCCAATCATGCATTATCCGTGCAGAGTCACAGACTATTTTATACCATCAAAAACATAGGCCTGGATTTGGGTCCTTGTGTTGCTGAGTTTGTAGAAAGCATCATCTGCTTTATCTGCCAGAGCCCGGTATTGAACAGAAGCGACAACATTAACAAATACATTGTCCTGAAAATAAATGAAAATAAAGATCAGTTCGTCTCAGCTATGGACAAAGGGGCTGGTCTAACGTCAAATTCAGCAGTTGGAACAATTACAAAACTAAAAAGACAGTATCAATGAGGTATTTGCAGCTGATTTGACGCCCCCTCGCTCACCCACCAACCAAAAATAAAAAAGGAAAGAGGAAGAAGTAAAAATAAAAGAATCATAATAAAGTCCAAATTCTAAGGACAAAAGTGGCTCCCTGCTGTTTCCTCTAGATCTGTACGTGTCTGAATTGGTTAAAAGACACAAGCTTACTACATTAGAACACAATGGAAAAGGGAATTTAACACCAACATATATATAGATGCACTCAAAGATATTGAAAAAGAAAAAGTCAAAACCATCCAAGCTAAACAATCATCACCATTGGGATTAAACAGACCTTTGTCTTTGTCTCACACCGGACGTCCAACTGCTGCAACCTCAGTGACAGATGACCTGCAAGTTGGCTTCCAAGAAACCATGGAAGGCAATGGCATCCAGGCTCAAGAACTTCATCAAACTTCCCAAATTTCTCCCTGATAGCTATTGTGGACTGATCAACTTGTATGCAACAAAAAAGATTACCCATCTTCACTACACTCCAATACAATATAAAATAACTCAAGTCAGTAAGAACAGACTAAACAAGATAAAAATGACTACCACTTTTCTTAAAGAGGTATATTAAATTGATAATATTCTGATCAACATATTTTACTAGACAGCAGATACCCTATGCATTCAGTCTGAAACTAAGTGTCTTAGATGATTGTTCTTGAACAATAAGTAAGATCATGGTGACTGAATTTTCCTAAACGAAGCTCAATGTCTCATTGGAAAATAATCTAGATACTACAACAAAAATCATCACAGTAAAATCAGATGCACAAACAACAAGATAACTCATGTTTCCACTTTGAAGAGAGTGAAAAGGAACCAGAGAAAAAGGGGGAAATAAAAAGTTGTTTAAGCCAATAATCTCAATAATAGAATCAAATTTTACTTCAAAAAAGAAGCACCAACAGTAGAGATATCCAAGTTAGGGTCCAAACATTTAACAAAACCTTTCTAAAAATTCAAGAAAAAATCTGAGCTTTTAATAAGAAATAGGCAATTTATTCTGAAAAGCTTAGCAAAGAGCATCTATTTTATGAAGTTTCTTTTCTTCGGATTAATTTAGAAAAGCACAAATTATTGTCATCCGCTCATTAATACCTTGTTGGTTGTTGCTAGTGCAGCAATTCGATAATAAAAGATATTTTGTAGAACTTAGTACTCCAAATTTAACTTAGTACAAGTTGAATAGATCAACATAATATCAATTTCCCCAGAGTTTGATTCAACCCAATAAACAATATTAAATTTTGAAGCTATGTATATATGTATTTATAAATTTTGAGAGAGAGACTTACAATTAACAAGCAAACAGAATGGTGCTGGAGCAGAGAATGACAACTCAAAATAATTATTCCCAACTACAATGACAAACAACATATCACCAAAGACATTATAAGAGAGATTATAGAGAATAATAAAACTGTGCGCCAGCTAAGCAGAGTCAGCAATATAACAGGCCTTAAAATTCTATGGTCATAGAACTATGAATTGACTTAAAAAGTAAAAATATCTGAGCTGTAAACTATGTAAGAATTTAACAAACCAACAAGTAATGAAACCTCAAAAACAACATCTATCTTTAGCTAAACAGCACATTGTTTCAATCAACTTACAACCCAGAAATAATTGTGTTAAATTTAATAATAATAATAATAATAAAATACTGAATATGATTAGAGAATATCACATAGAGAAGTAATTGCCGTATTAAAAGCAAAAACAGCAAACCAACTAGGGTTCTTTTTTGGATTTTGCTAGAAAAGCATAAAAGTTAAAAAGCTTTCCCTTTTCATCGATAAATAAAAAAGTAAACGATACCCATTTAGTAATTCAATGGAATAATGGGAAATTTTGTAGAGCAAAGACAGTTTGGTTCTCTAATTGTGAAAATGAAATGAAGGGATATTAAATAAGGAAAATGAAGGAGAAAAAAAAAAAAGAATTATTATTTTTGATTTGAATCTCTTATTTATATAAAAAGAAAATTCATATTTATTAACAATACATTTATTTTTATAATCTTAAGCAAATCCTCATGTTACCATCCATCGGCTTCAGATAGTCTGAAGAAAAAAAATAAAATAAAATAAAATTTGTTCAATGCTTGATGAGGCACATGCGATCACCGTGTCTTAAACACACGTTGAGTGGAGTCCATATAAACACTTGTGAACCCATTTGAAATGTTTGTTAATGTTTTAATTAATAAAAAATTGTTAAAATTAAAAAAGAAAATTATATGTTTAAATAATTAGAGAATAGTAATATTAAAAATTAAAAAAAAAAATAAGATTTGGATTTTAAATCTTCAAATCTTACATCTGTTAATATTTTTTTCTCTTGATTTTCTTGATCACGTGTGTGTGTTTTGCTGGGTTTCATAGAATTTGCTTAAGACCTGATTGAAAGAGCATCAACGAGAATGATGATCGGAGAAGATGATAACTAGCGGTGATGATGTGACGCTATTGGCGGCAGCCGTAGCGACTGGGTTCATTATAATCCCACTGGAAGAAAATGATAAAAAGCTAACATACAGATAGTACCAAGCATATATTCGTGTACTAGATACAATTAACATAAGAAAGATTTTAATGGAAAACAGTGAAAAGGGTGAGGGAAGAATATTGCTGGAAGGTGAAAATTTTATATATGGTGGAGAAAAGTGTTTGTGACGATTATGTGTCCGTTCTACATAGTTTATTAAAAAATAAAAAATAATTATTTTGGGTGAGAATCTAATTTTGACTTAATTTATAGTGTTTGATAAATATTAAAATTAATAAAAGTAATTATTTAGATAATTAAAATTTAACTATTTAGATATGTTAGAAATTAAAATTTTTCAAATAAACTGAATTTTAGATTAAACGGGTAGCTAATTTTAAAAAATTAATAGATAAAAATACTCTTATGAGTTTATAAGCAGTTTTTAAATTATATTTTACCAAATATAAACATACTGTTAATTACTTTTAGAAATATCACTTTTAGGAAAATAATTTTTCTCCATATGAAAAATTAATTTTATAAACTGTGTCAAACTAGACTTATAACTCACAAGCGAATAAAAAACCGTTTATCTTTTATGCCCATTAAAGGACTCAGGTGATATGAGACAAAAATTGGTGTGATTTAAATCATATATATATATATATATATATATATATATTTAGGCAAATATTTAGTGTGCCATTGTTACTACCATTTGGAGTTTCATAACATATGCAAGGGTAATGCTCTACCAAGCCTTTGGCAGGTTGAAGATCACTCACTAGATTAAGCCGACAAGACGTCATGGGGGAGTGATAAAAGCATTTTTACACCACAATTATGGTTGGTTAGAAGAAATTCACAGTAGCTGTTTACAAATTCAAATGTAAATCACATTAACCATTAAATCTATGCACATACAACAAGTCTAATTGGAACCACATACTTAACTATTATAAAATTTTAAAAATAAAATGCATACACACACATATATATCAGCCGTCATATAAAGAATTGGGCCGAGTTTCTGCCCTTGTTAGAAAAAAATAAGCAGAAAAATTAAAAATAAAATTATAATTTACAAATAAACCTGTGAGATAATAAAGAAATGAATAAATTATTACTCATTTCATTTTAAAATAAATGTTTTAATTTTTATTTTAGATATCTCAATTTAATTATTTTATTTCTTAATTTAATCTATTATATTTTATTTTAAATTGATAATAATGTTTTTATTAAAAATATGTTAAAAAATATATAAATTAATTAAAAGATATAGAATGTGAAAAAATTAAAAAAATGAAAGAAAATTAAAGTAATTAATGAGTTAAAATAATAAATAAATTAAAAATATTAAAATAAATCAGGTGATATAACTGTTTTTTCTCATTTTCCTATAAAATTCAGGTGAAATAATTGTTTTAATAAATTGTTTAATACTATGTTATTGAAATATCAAATCAAATTTCATATTGATGGATGATAAAAATAAATATCAAAATATAAATAAATAAAAAATTTAATTATATTGATTTAATTCAAACTTTTTATAATTAAGATGATTTAATAAAAAATATTATAAAATAATTTATTTTCTTTAAATTACTCAAATTATCTTTCATTACCAAATAAAACTAATAAATATATTCATGATATCAAAGCAAGTTCATATTCTGGCTTACCAAATTATCTAATTATCTTTATCATTAAAATTAAATCAAAATACATGTGGATTGGTAATCCATCAAATTACCTATAATTAAAATCGAATCAAATTACCAATAAACTGATAATTTATCAAACTATCAAATTATCAAAATATAAATTGTCAAATGACAACTGGATTAGGCCAATTATCATTTGAGTATTAACTAATAACCCATCAAACTATTAAATTATCAAATTATATGTGAGCTAGTAACCGATCAAACTATTAAATTACCAAAATACAAATTGTAAAGTGGCAACAAAACCAAATCAATTACTACTTAAAAGGATAGTGTTGGAATATCAAATCAAATCGCACATTGATGGATTATAAAAATAAATATCAAAATATAAATAAATAGATAAACTAACCATATTAGCTCGATTTAAATTTTAGTGATCTGGGTGATTCAATAAAAATTATTACAAAATAACTCATTTTCTTCATATTACCCAAAATACCCCTCTTTACTAGGCAAAACTTATAAATTTCTTCAAATGCTGACTCTGTTTTATTTATTATTTACATGGAGACTTTGATACTAGGAGTTCTTTGATATTAAATCTCTTCTCTTGCAAGCATAAGTGAGGCAAAATGAGGAGAAAGAAACTGCAGAAGCTTTGAAGTATGAACAAGAGCTTCAAGAAGCAAAAATACACAATAAAGACTCAATTTTCTCATACAACAAACTAAACTTTGCAACCACTTCATGCAAAAAAAACCAAATTCACGTCCCTCTAAAGCTTTATTTATGGAAGATGGAAAATTAAATATATGAAGAAGAAATGCTTTTGAGCACTTTTAGAACTAGTCCTGGTGATAAGGAAGACCCTGAGGAGGCTGAAATTCAGAAAAGAGGCTCTGAATCTCGTTCCTTGTACGCATAATATCATAAATGTGGCCACTATTGATTACCGAAGACACAAGAATATAACACCTATTGGAAATACCTTTTTCAATCTCAAAATTGATTAAATATGTTTCAAGCAATTTGGAGTTAGTGAGATTCATTTATCAAATCAAGCAACTTGAGTCTTAATTTATTGAAATATCTGGGAATGAAAAAACTAACACCAGTCCAATTCACAGTATCCCTAAGATTTTAGTGGGTCGGGACGTGCTAGGGCTGGTCCAGACTGATAGCAGCAAGATGACAACTTTTGCCTTACGATCCTGCACCGCCTGGCAGAGGACCCATATAGGATTTTCAAATTGGTAGTGACTCCAACTAGAGTATTGTCTTATCTATTGGTGGAGTAATTCTGTGCACTAAAATCTTGCTTGTATTTACAGTGTGCAGTGGTGGTTGGAGGTATGGATATGTAGACCCAGGCAAAAATTTTGATGGGCAGACCACATGTTGTTAAGGAGAAAGAGAAAGGTTAAGGACAGGGAGAGTGGTGGTGAGGACGAAGATGAAGTAATTTTGGATAATATTTTTTTTTTAATAGAAAATGTGATAAAAATAAACGAAATAACTAAATAGTCTTAAATAATAAAAATATAAAAATATAATCATTAATTTATCAAAATATAAAAATTCGATCATTATTTAAGTCAAAATTTATAGATTAAATAAAATTTGTTTTAAAAAAATTAAAGAGATTTTGTTGCGAGAAGATAGAAAAGATGATAGAGGTGAGTCAAAATTGGTATAATCGAAAATCAAATCGAATTAAATTTAATTTAGTTTATTTGATTCAATTAATTTTAAAATTTGATTCAATTTGATTTATATTATTGTCTATTAGATTTGGTTTGGTTTATATTAAAAATTTAAAATAATTAAATCGATCGAATTATATATACATATATTAAAAAAATTGAATTAATTGAATTTTTGAATCAAAATATATCTATTTAATTCGGTTAATCTTATAAAAATATTAATTCAATTCTATTTGATTTGATTCACAAATCGATCTAGTTTAATTTTTAATATTTATATTTCTTTAAATTGATACTTCTAAAATTTAATTCGGTTCAAATCAAATTAAGAATATGTTCATATCTAGAAGATGGGCTCAAATAGCTGGCTTTTTGCAGTTTTTGTATTTAAACGGCTAGTCGTGATAGAGGGTAACTGATCTCAGGCACTAATTCAGTTTGATGGATTTAAAGGTTATTATCAAATCAAATCAATATTTTCGGTTTGAAAAATTCTCAAATCAAATCAAATTATCATTATAGTCAAATTATTGATTTTGATTTGAATACGTTTGATTTGTCGGTTTCAAATCAAATATATTTTTCATAAATCGTCATTATTTTATTATAAATTTAGAAAAAAAATATTGATAAAGTATTGATAATAAAAAATTTTAAAAATAATTTAATATTATACAACATAAAATTTATCTATTACATTAATTAATATATCTAAAACTTGCAATTTTTTTTAAGAATTAGATTTTATTTATTTATTTATAATTAATTTTTATAGATAGTTTTTTTTTAATTTTAAATTAATATTAAATTAAAAAATATGATTGTATATAAAATTAAATTAAATATATTTAATTATAATAATAATAAAAAGTATATATACATAAAATTTTGGTTTTATTTTGATTTAAAATCGAAAAAATAAAAATAAAAAAAAATCAAATCAAATTTTTTATTTTATTTTTTAAATTAAATTAAATTAAATAAATTATAAAATTACGATTTTAATTAATTTGACTGTGGATACCACTTTCACCCTTAATTGACGCTGAGGGTTCGTTTTGACGTTGAGAAGACGCTGAGGTGATGTTAAACGACCAGTCTCCAAGCATAATAAAGTCATCAAAGTAAGCCCAGATTGAAAGAAGGCCCATTAAATCTATCCAACTGACTATTGGTTTCTCGGTCATGTAAGCTATATAAAACGACGAGTTGGTGGTTGTTTAGCTATACAGAAAACTGAACTAAGAAAGAAAACTAAACTAAACTAAGAAGAGAAAACTCCCTTCTCTTTTTCTTTTGCTCCGCTCTTGAAATAAGGGAACAATTAATTAATTATCAACTGAACTAATTAACTAAAACTAAGTATTAGTTTGAGAATATTTTTATTTTTTATTAGTTTGAGAATAAAACTAAGATGGATTGCCAACAAACCCAGCAATGTTCAAGTGGAAAGTGACTATTGGGATAGGACGCGGTTGTTGGCATAGTCAAATAGTATAATTATTTGATAATATTTGTCTTATAAAATATTCTCTTAATAAAATATTTAATTTAAATGTGCTTTTCAATGGATTAATTAGAGATTAATTTTCTTTTAATATCTTTTAATCAGAATATTAATAATTTTTTATCACTTGAAAAAAATAGATTCAAATAGAAAACTAATATATTCAAAGTTTTAAAAATAAAATTCTACAAACTAATTCAATCGAAAAAATTAAAAACTAATTGAAAGATCAAGCCGGTCCACTCCAATTAATCATTTCTCAAAAACCGAATCAAACTCTAGTAGTTCGATTAAATAACTGATGATTCGATCGATCCAGTCTTATTTTCAAGTCAAGCATATGACGCTTTTTTTTAATTTCTTAATCAAAATGACGCCGTTTTGATTCATCAAAAATGATTTTTTTTTTATTTTTTTATTATATGTTGGTCTAAATGACATTGTTTTGAAAAAAATAAAATGATGTGGTTTTGATTTTGACGAAAATTCTGCCCCTCTTTTGTGTATTTTTTTTTAATTATTATTATTATTATTATTATATTAATTATATAAATGAAATATATCATAATAATAAATTAATAACAACACACATTAATATCTAAAAATTAAATAAAAATTAATTATTATTTATATTAGAATAAATCAAAATTTAAAACCCATTAAATTAATATTAAATTAACTTAAAAAATTATAAAATTAAATAAATTAAAATACTAAAATAGTATAAAATTTTTAAAAATAAAAATGAATAGAAATAATGATAAAAAAAATGAATTGAGCAAAAATTATATATATATAATTTTATTTTATTCAAAGAGTTGTACTGCCTGCTGTATAGGGATGATAATTGGGCGAGTTTGGGGCTGATTTTACTATTCTCGTCCTTGTCCCCGCTCCTATATGTTAAAATTTCATCTCATCCCAGTCCTATTTGCCAATATTTTTAAATTTTGATACCTCATATCCATTCTCATAGGTATTAGAGTCCTCACAAGTCCCATGCGATACGATTTTTCTATATGAAAAATTAATATTAAATTTTATATATTTTATTTATTCATTATTTTTTTGAGTTATATTTAACATAAAAAATTAATTAATTAAAAAAATTTTCAATAAAAAAATTAGATATTCAATTAAATAAAATATATTTTTCTGATAAATTTATTAAAATTTTAAATTATAGTTAGAAAAATTAATTTTTATATAAACTTATTATAATTTTTTATTATAAAATTATACTATATAAATTGATGATAATTTATTGACATGTTAAAATTTAAATAAAAAATAAACATTGATCATAATATATAATATATAAATTGCAATAATTGCTAAATCTATTTAAAAAAATATTATTATAATATTAATAATTAGCCACTAAAAATCAAATATTTGTATTTCAATATATAATAACAAAAATTTAAATTTTATATTATTTTATTATAAATTATTATTATTATTATTATTTTATGAATAATTATTTGATAATTTAATTTCTTAATAAAATATTTAATAATTATATTTTTTACAAATTCAATCATATTATAAAAAGATAATTATTTCATATATATATATATATATATATATATGAATGAGATATATAATTATTATCTCCATCCCATATCCATTAAAAAATTTAAATTTTTTCCGATCCTGTTTCATTCCTCAATAAAAAAAAAAAAAAAAAAATCTCCACTTTAACTGAGGTAAGCAAAACGGATCTCCCCTAGATCCAGACATTTTGCCATTCCTACTGCTGGAATTTGGTCAATGGTGTATATAATATTGTGGGCATCAACTTCGGGTGCATATTTTATGTCGTGAATTATAGGTAGAGGTTTTTTTAAATTTTAAGAGATATTATATTCAAAATAAATTATAAATATCATTGTAATATAAATAGAAAATAAATATTATAATTTAAATATAGGTAAGAAATAATATAATAAATTAATTAAATTTTCTGCTTACAATTTTAAAAATCGAACCTAAGATTATTAATTTTAGCCTTTAAAATTAAAATTAAAATAATAAATAAAAAAATAAAATAAAAAAAATAATAAGAGATAAATTTATGTAATTCAAAATATTTATTTTATTTACGCATATATTTTATATCATATGTAAGAATTCTATTCATAATACGGAATATTATAATATACAATTAAATTAATCTATAAATTACTTATTAATATAAATAATGGGTGAATCATTAATATTATCAATAAATCATATATTTTTTTGATAATGATTAAATTCTCTTAACATTTTGCTTCAAGATAAACATGTATCAAAGAGAAATAGTCATTATTGACAAATATCGATGTAACTTGGTTCTCATGAAAAATCCAACAATTTTGAATTATTGTTGGTAAATTTTTTCAATTGAAAATATTTGCATGTAAACACTTCCTCTAAAACTGTGCATAATAGAATGGTAAGACACATAATTTTTGAATTATAAACATGAAATCACTGGAATTTCAATTTGATATTTAAAATTGATAAGAGAAAAAAAAAATTGTTGGATGAATATTTAACAAGAAAAATCGTGCACTCATTTATATAATGAAAAATTATTAAATAGGATAATATATATTTATCTTCATTATATAAAATATAATTAAAATAAAATTATATTTTTATAAATTAAAAAATACAATTTCGTCTTATTTAATAATTTTTTTATTATATAAAAACAGAAGTGAAAGTTTGATGTAATAACTGGTCAGAGGCGGGTGAATTATAGTGGCATTTGCATACTGTTTGGTCTGAAAATTTTCAGGCAAGATCTCAAAATCACAAGAAAATAGTTTTTTGGTGATTATGAGATGATACAATAACAACACAAATTAAAGAAAATCAATAAAATAATAAACCATCTCAAGATAATTAAAAAAAATTATTAATTAAATTAAAAATTTGATATCATATTAAAATTAAAATTAAAATGATAAATAAAAAAATAAGATAAAAAAAAGAATAAGAAATAAATTTACGTAATTTAATTAGAGCTTCTATATTATTTATAATAGGAGATATATATAATTAAATTAATTTATAAATTATTTTTTAATATAAATAATTCATTAATTATTAATATTTTCGATAAATTATATATATATTTTTTATAATTATGATATTCTATAACAAGTCAACAGGCAACTACACATCATTGGCGTCATGAACAACCCAACTGAAGCTGAATTAATTTTTAAGTCTAAGTTTTCTTTCTAGTAACAAGCAATTCAATATATTTTTGCTAATTTTGACATGTTTGGCAGAAGGAAAACACTGTCAGCAAGTGCTTTTATTTTCTTTTCCACTTAGTGTGGAAATTAGACCTCATTTAGTGGCTTAGCTTCCATTTGTCAAAAAGAAAAAAGCTCTAGTCCAATATGCATGCATCTTAGAAGATAATGCTTGGAAAAATATATTTGGTCACAGCCAATATACATCTCACACTGTATGTCATGAGAAGTGATGAAGTATTCTATTTGTATACATTTAAATTTTTTTATTTTTTTTATAAAAAAAATTAAATTGATCACATTTGATAAATCATATAATATGAATTAATTTTCACCTTTTATAATTCTCACTTATTAATGAAAAGTCTTGAAAATATAATTCTTCAATTACCCAACATCATCCTTTAAATAATACAAAGAAATTAATCATATTAAACCTCGATTAATCGAGATACGTATTTTAATTTTAGTTAAAGCTAATATAATAATAAAAATTAATAAATCTATTATTTAAGAATCAATTTTATATGGATGGAGTGACCAACAGGTCTAAGTGAATCCGAATTAATTTTATAAAAAAATTATTTGGTCAACTTAAATTTAATTTTTATACAATTTAAATTTATTTAGAATTAATTTTTTGAAAAAATTTAATTTATATAAAAAATTTTAATTTTTATTTCACTCAAAGTTACAGCAATATTCTATATCAAACCCTAGTCATCACACATTTATGCCAATATATATAATTCTCATAAGTGCTTTAATTAAAACTTGTCAATCACATTCATTATTATATCTTGGAGTGAACCTTTTATTTGTTTACATGCATGAGATTTAATTTTATTTTTCTAGTTGACAAATTTGATGGATCTTTATAGTTTTCTGCTTAGGATTAATTAGTATGCATAATCCTTCAAGTAATAATATACATAATTGAAATCACTAAATTAATTAATTAATATCAATAAGTTCAAACATTAAAAAAAAAAAAAATCATTTTTTTTATTATTAAGCACATTACTTAGAAATGGTAGATTCTCTTCACAAACCATATGCAAATAAAATAAGGGCTCCTGCACAAATGAATGATGTTGACTTTGGTAGAAAAAGCCAACCCCATTGTTCAAATCCTACTCTTACACCACTCCAAAAAAGAAACAGCATTATATAGCCTAAAAATGGTTAAAATTAAGTCAATAATTAATAATAACATTAATTTATTGATATTAAAATTATTTTTAAATTAATAAAATTTTAAATTTAAATCTTACATCTTAATTTTTTTTTATTTGATTCAATTACAAGTATTTCGAACTTAATATAAATATCAAGATTATATTGGATTTCTAAATAAATTTAAAAACATTCACACTCTTAAAAATTATTAATGACTTCAATAATAAGATGAGAAATGAACTCATATATCAATCAAGAGATTAGAGCCAACGTTTGGAGAAAATTTTAATTAATATGTTAGATTATATAATTTTACATGATATATTAAATAAACTTAAAAAAAAATTAAAATCTCTGGGGTTATAGTCCTAATAATTAATAAACAAACAAATTGAAAAATAAAGATACCATGCAGGAACCAAATTAATGGAAGCCAAAAAAAAAAAAAAAAAGCACAACTAGACAATTTTTTTTCTCTTTTAGCCACTATTAATATATATATCTGTGTGCCTTGATGCACATTTCATTAAATAGTTTTTTTTTTTTGTTTCCAAGTTGACTTTAGTAGAAAGTGCCAATTGCCAACTAATTAAGGCAGCTAGCTTCTCTTGGGCTAGCTCCAGAATCTAATTATCCAACCTCTTCACAAATTGTCCCCAGCTAGCAATTTTGCAATCTCGTCTCAAAGTCAATGCCCAATTGATATTCCACTAATTAAGTTCTTATTACTATTCTTTAGTCTTTCTTATGATTTATCAGTCACCTGATAGTGATAATAAACATAAATTTTGCATGGTTTAGGTAATTAACCGTAACCCATCTTCAATAAATTAAAGTAATTAATAATATGAGATCAATAGCTTTGCATTTGAAAAAGTTTTCACAACACAAATTATTTCAATACTGTAATGTTTTTTCTTGGTGTGAATATTATAATATCAAAGGTATTTGTGGTGGAAGAAGTGTTGGACACTACATATAAGAACATTATTGACTATTAGTATTATTTTAATTAAATTTTGTCCATATTAAAATCTATATATCCGTTTAATATAATAATAATAATATATATAAAATATTAATATCTTTTTATAAAAAAAAAAAAATCAATATATAAGTTATATATATATTACAAAATCATTACAAACTTTATAAATTTACGTTCGAATTGAGAAAAATCTAAAAAGGATAAAACTCTCCAAATACCTATTTTTTTTATTTATAATACTTGAACTTAAGATTTTATTTAAGAAAAATAAATTTTTTAACACTTGAATCAACAAATATTGATTATTAATTTATTATAGACAGCTCTAGCCCTTGATTAAGTTGACTCATAAACTATATTTCAATTATAATTAAATAATTTAATTTAAATTATTTAATTTATATTTCTCCTCTAGTGGGGCAACAAAAATATTATAATCACTCTCTTGTCCTTGTATTTTGCCTATAAATTAAGTGGCATGGAAGGCTTAAAGCCTATTTCATATAATACAAGGTAATCCAAGAGTATAGCAAAGACATGAAGCCTTCCTTAGCTTTCTTCCTTCTCTTCTCTCTTTTATCAGTAAGTATCTCATAATGCAATTTTTATACACTGTATTAATTAAATTTATTTATTAAATCCAATTAAAATTAGATTGTCTAAATGCAATTTTCATATATTGTATTAAATTAATTTCTCGAATCTAATTAAAAATAAATTATCAAGGAGCGAGTAAATCATTATTATTATTATTAAAGCAGAAATTAATGTAATTTGACCTATTTGTTGGTGTAGTTAGTGAATATAAACTATGCAAGAAAGATACCGGAGGAGTACTGGAAAAGCATAATGAAAGAGCAGCCTATGCCGAAAGCAATCAGAGATCTTGTTGTTGATAATGATAATAAAGAAGATGCAGAGGTTTCAATATCTGGTGCTAATTATAATAACAAAAGTCTTCATTTTGTTAAGGATTTTGATACGAGATCTATTGCTGTAATATATCGCAGCAGCCAAACTGAGGATAAGATGAAGGCACATAAATCTTCCTGTGTTGAGAATAGCAAGCCTGAGAAGATGGAGATTCCTACATATACTAGGGATGATCATAAACATAATTAAGTTGTTTGAGCGGCTAGAAAATTAAAGCATGATTTCAGAAGGGCTCGTTTTAATTACTTTGTAGCACATTAATTAATTAGAAGTGTGTTTATATCAGTTTTTTATTATTAATTATTAAATTTATAGTTTTTTAATCCTTTGCTTATAGCAGACAATTTATTTTTTCCTAATTGCAGTCTACCGTGAGTAGTATCCATTCTAATTTTACATTAATCGAACCAAAATTTAAAAAAAAAAAAATCGAATTGAATTGAAATTTGAAAAATTAAATCGAATCAATTTATTTAAGTTGATTTGATTTAATTTAATTTGATTGGTTCGATTTAATTTTCTAATCAAATACTGATATGATAAAAATAATAATAATAATAAAATGTTATGTAATCATATCACGTTAATTTTGACACTTAAACTCTAATTGAATTTTGATTTTATGTTAAATTTGTTAAAAATTGAGAATATATGTATAAAATTATTAAAATTTTTAGTTTGTGATAAAATTATAATTTCATAAATAATTCATGATTTTTTTTTAATTAACCTTTTTTTTAATTCATTAAATTTTTTTCAAGCTCTTCTTCTTCTTTTTTAATTTATTCATTTTTTTATGCATTTTTTTCCTGTTGAACTTATTAAAATAATTTATCAAACATTTTTTATTGATTTTGAGATTGTAAAATTAATTTCATTTTTATTGTATACTTTTTATAATTTTCTTCAAAATATAATTATATACATCCAAATTAAACTCGTTTAGATCGAATTTTCAAATATTATTTTTAATCAAACTTGAGACTAAATAATTCTTACTCATTAATATCAATTAATAAATGACTCATTATTAAAAGTTTAGCTATTTATATAATAAAAAAGTGTTATTTACTAACAACAATTATTTATTTAGTTGAAATTGAAAAATAAATAAAATGAAATTTTAAAATTTTATTTCTAAATTTAACTTTTAAATAATTAAACAAAATTTATTAATTAAGTTAAAAATTATTATGAATTTATAGATTAATGAATAGAGAAATAATTCTAAACAATATATTTTTTAAAATATTATTTTAATTAATTTTAATATTTAAAGTAAATAATATTATTTAATTGTGAGTTCATACTGTTATTTATTATTTTAAATATTTATTTTTATTATATGAAAAATATAAATTTATTATATTTATATAAAATAAATATTAAAAATCAATAAAAGTCTATTAATATCTATATAAGTCTCTATAAATTTTTTTTAAAATAAAAGTTTTAAAAATCGTTCATTAATTTATAAATTCAGTAAAAAATTATTAAAAATCTATAAACTCTAACAAAAATCATTCACTTAAAAAAAATTATAAATATTTTTAAAAATCTTAATTAAATATATTCCCTTCACTAAGTATGTGTTTGATATTTGATTTTCAACTCTAAAAATATGTATAAGATATTAAATTTTTTTTAACTCTCATCCACAAATTTAAACATTTGATTAATTTAGCAACATCAAAGTAATTAAATAGTTAATTTAATTAATAAATAATTTTTCTAACCAATATATATAAATTCAAATGATAAGAAATTTATTTAAGGTTTCGAATTTAAACTTAATAAATGAAAAAATAGCAATAAGAAGTGTTTCATTCCTTTATAAATTTATTTTAATTCAAACTCGAATAAATCAGAATTCATCATCATATCATATTGGGTGGTTGATAAAAAAAAATTGGGGGGTTGATAAAAAAATAAGCAATTTTCCCTCTAACAAAATACTAGGATTACTAGTTACTGCCGATTGGAATATCTTAATTAGGTAAAAAGTTTACCTAGTTTAGTATTAATTAATTACAAAAAATTCTATAAAATTAATTTAAAATACACATTAATCCTCAAGTTGTCTTCAATGAGCAAAAAATTACGCAAGTTTGACCATTGGATCAGATTATTAATTTTTAATATATAATTCAAGATTCAAAGAATTTATTTATTAGTTTGGAATGAAATTATTTGATTTTTGTTTTAGAAGAAAAGGGGAAAAATTAATAGATAAACCATGAACAATATGATTGGTGGAGAAATAGCCAAATAGGACTTAAAGATTACAGGCACTATCCAACGTGGCAGTTTCATCATCAACAGAAAGCCACTCGATCCTCTCACACTGTTGTCTCTGTTTCGCTCTTGTGTTAGCTCAATAATCCATCAATCAATGGCGGTCACAGTACCACCATCTTCAGCTACTTATCTCCGAGGACTCCAACGCCACTCCACTTCCGATTCTCGCTTTGGCTGCCGATTTCCCCCTAAAAGGAACCTCTCAATCGTCGCCATGGCTCCCAAAACGAAGGTAAATCACTTTTTTCAAAAGCCTTTTCGAGTGTTTTACTCCAGTGTTTTGTGATGTCCCCAAGAAAATTCACAGAGAGAATTTAAAAGGGTATGTTTCTTTATTTTGATCGGTGAGGAAAAACAGAGACTTTGAGAGTATATATTGATACAATTTGGGGGTATTTTAACAGGTGAACAAGTACGATGATCGATGGATGAAAAAATGGTATGGTGCTGGAATTTTCTATGAAAGCAGCGAAGAAATGGAATTCGATGTGTTCAAGAAATTGGAGAAGCGTAAAGTTCTTAGCAACGTTGAAAAGGCTGGCCTCCTTTCCAAGGCGGAGGAGCTGGGCGTCACTCTGTCTTCAATAGAGAAATCGGGGCTTTTTTCGAAAGCAGAGGAATTGGGTCTATTGAGTCTTCTGGAGAAGGCAGCCGGTGTTTCGCCGTCTACTCTGGCCTCGGCTGCGCTTCCAATACTGGTGGCGGCGTTGGCAGCTATTGTGATTATACCGGATGATTCGGCGGGCCTAGTGGCGGTGCAAGCTGTTTTAGCAGGGGCACTTGTGGTTGGTGCTGCTGGATTGTTTGTTGGGTCTGTTGTGCTTGGTGGACTGCAAGAAGCTGAGTAGCTGACAGTTCTGTTTTCTTTTTTTTTTTTTTTGGATAATTTTTCTTTTTCGTTAAAGTTGGATGTTGCTCAGGAGATAGGGATGTAATAATGTGAATTGTAGGCAAGTCGGGGGGATTAAAATTGCAGGTTAAGAGGATGATAATAACTTTTAATTTATGAAAAAACAAATTGATGGTTTTGCATTTGATCATTTGATCAGAGGTAGCAGGAAAAAGATTGTAAATCATATTAGCTACTTTTCCTCTTATTATTGCTGAGATATTTAAATAGAGTAATAGTATATGACTTTCACCCAATTGATTTATGAGTACTAATGTTTTCTTTTTCCTGGACATCAAAATTTTTTAACTATTGAATTACAGATAGGAGTAGCTTTTCTTGTTCTCTTACATCCTCTTCACTAGATATACAACTTAAATTTGAGAATTTTTAATAGAAATCTCAAATTTTATTATTAGGGTGTTCTGTTTTAAGAATGTAGTGAAGAATGAAATTTTTATTAAAAAGAAAATTTGTGGATAAAGGGTGTTATAGAAATATCAGAATTTGAATTGATTTGTGAAAGAAAAAAAAATTTATATTTCATGGAGATGCGGGGTCTCGATCCATGGACTTCTCGCATGCTAAGCGAGCTGTATCCCCTAGTGCTAAGATTTCTGTTTTTCTCTGGTTACGAATTTACAGTGAAATCAACATCAATGTCGAGTTACCTGGGCCAAATATCATCAGAATCAATCATAACAAGTGGAAACGCACTGATTCTGTTCTTTTGTAGATTCGCACTTTCCAAGAAAATGTGGATTCTGTTATTTCTTACTTTTCTTTTTTTTCTTTTCTTTCCGAACTTTGGATTTAGATTCCTCTTTCCATTACATTTTCTTTCTTTCTAAAACAGAGGCTATAAAAAAAGAAAAAACTGGAAAAAGGATCTGTAAAATCACTTTTTGTATCACTCTGCTTTTAAAAATATTCCATTGATTAATTGTTTGCTAAAATCATCATTCAGTTCAGCAGAATGAATTCATATTGCAACGGTTGTTGTTTCTTGATTGTTTATGAACATGTCTCTGTCGGCATCAGTGATCACTAAATTCATTGGGTGATAAGAACTCTTCTCTCTGTCTTTCTGGGTAACTATTTCAACTTTATTAACTGTTTGATTCTTTTCTTGTTATTGCAATGACTTACAATTTAGGCTATTATTAGCATGAATGAACATTCAAGCTCCTATTATATTAAGCAAACTTCATTTATAATGACTTTTTCTAATACAGTATAATTAGTAATCCAAAAATTATACTAAAAGATAATTAATATAGGACATAATTTTTTTTATACCATCAAAGCAAGACAAGAAAATATCTACTTCACTTGTGCTATTCTCAATTTCTATTCATTATCTGGCTTTCTTGTTGATTTGTATTTGTAACGGCAAGCCCAGTAGAGATAATGCAAGTAGTTTAATCCACTTAATATGCACATTAACCAATAAAATCGCTCCAGATGATAATGATTCAAGTTGCTTCCCAATAGCCATGGAGTTTGTCTGTAGGCACTAGTGATAGCATTGACTATTGAAACTAGCACAGAGCTGAAGTAGTATCCCATAGCAAGTGAGGCCCATGAGAGAGATGTAGCCAAAGATCTCATGCTTAAAGGAGCCTCAGTGAAGAAGAATTCCATCATTCCAGCTAATGTGAAAAGATCAGCTGATCCAAGAAAC
>CANXYC011712133.1:0-25012 GCA_948193065.1 Aleurites moluccanus
AATTTATTCCACAGTGTTCTTGCATGAGTTTCATTGCAAATGTGATTATACACATTATCATCAACAAATTGTCGAATAAAGCCACACACTTACTCATGCTCAAATGCCCATTCTTCATCCGATTTATTATCAGGTTTATCTGTACCAAACACCGGTAGATGCAATTTCATTACATATAGGAGATCCTTCATATTCTTGCTCCATATATGGTAATTTGTGTCATTTAAATTGATCATTTTGCTAGTCTTAGCCTCCATTGTTGTAGTATTTCTTTACCCCAAAATAAGAACCAACAGCTCTGATACCGCTTGTTGGGATAATGCAGCGGGATAAATCACAATTATAGTGTATGAATAATTGTACAAAAATTATACCAAGAATAATTCCTAGGAACGGTCTCACTTAAAATCCAATCTCCTTAGACAGAATTATATCTCGAATAATTAATTGCACAATATATCATAACTATTTTAGTGAAACAATATAATACTGCAGAAAATAATAAATAAAATGACACAACAAATTTAACGTGATTCACCCCTTTAATTGGGCTACGTCCACGGGCAAATTTCAAATAAATCTTCCACTAATAAAATTAGTAGGTATACATAGAGAGTATTCCCTAGAATAACACTAGATGAATAATACAATAATTTGAGATATACCCAAAATAGTGGCACTTAAAGTGTTTCCCAAAAATACCCAAAATAACATTCTCTCACTATTTTGTCACTCACAATTTTAGGAATTACTTCCTAAAACTAACTAAAAAAAATCACTCAAGATTTTTTTTTTCTTTAGAACTTTTTGCTCTAGCTCTCCACTCTCTCCCTTTTACTCTTCTCACCCTTTTTTTTTTTGCCTTGCTTGTACCCTTCTTTGCATGGCTATTTATAGCCATGTAAAGAGCAAATTTTTCAACCAAAAATTGGTTGATGGTTAAGCTCCAAATTAATGTATTGAATTCGATGCTTGATTTTTCACTTTTTTTTTTATTTTTTTTTATTTTATAACAATAAGTAGGCCCCATGTAAAGCACCCAACACTTAGACCATCTTAAATTTTACAAAAAAACTTAGTGCCTTCCCTAATGAATGCCGGTAAGCCCCAATTTGCGCATGAGCAAGTTAGCATTAAAAGTTAGCAGTAAATTTAATTTTGTTTAGTAGGAGTAGTTCTTATGATAAAATTGTGAATCCCTTCGAAGAAATTTTCAGATGAATTAGATTCACCATATTAGCTTATAAACTAATTAATAGGATCATGAAAAATAAGCAAATTAATTAAAAAATTTTAATTGATATCTTAATGATTAGAATATATTAATCCAGATTAATTAAGAATGATTTTTGAGAGTATAATTCTATGAATTAAACACGATATTGATTGTCGTAGAACTAGAGAAAAAAAATTCAAATCTGCAGACAAATTTCTTTCGCAAACAATTTTATTTTTTTGGAAAAGAGAGAATCTGGGCATCATTTTTCATAGGTAAATTTCAGTTCATTCTCTTTTTTTTTTCTCTGATTTGTGTTGATGCTTTGAGGAATTTATATACCTATGTTGCAAATTCAGTTAATTTGTTTTCCCTCTCTATTATTACTTGTATTTTATGCATATGTAATGTTTAACAAAATGCCTAGTCAAGACTCAATTTTTATTTATAGCTTATGCAGGGAGATCTTTATTTTTCTTTATTTTTTTATCTTTTCCATTTTACTTTACACTTATGATTTCAATAATTATTAGGCATTAGCTATAGAATTTCAGTCCATAGACACTTGAAAGGGTGAAATAATTGTTATGGAATTTAATTTTTATGTTATCTTTATATTGTAGGAATGGAAACTTCAGTATTTGAAGTTGATAGTGATGGAGAAATTCCTTGCTATATAATTTAAATGTTGAAGAAGTGGAAAAAAAATATGAAAGATTACAACATGAAGAGAAAGCTTATTGCTTTGTATTGTGATCATGGATTTCATATAGGATTTAGTATTAGGAAGGGAAAACAAACTTATTATGCAGGTACAAAAAAAAAATTGCTTAAAAGATTATTATTGTTCAAAGCAAGGTTTTAAGAATGATAAGTTACCAAGTGAATCAAAATTTATTAAATTAAAAACCAAAACATGATGTAAAGTAATTATTCATTTTACAGCAGTGGGAGATCACTCGTTTTATTGATGAGCACAATCATCAATTAACAACACCTGAAGAAAGGCATTTGTTAAGAAGCATATAGTCAATTTCAACTATAAAAGGCAGTGTGCTTAAATTCATGACGAATGTAGATATTCAAACAATTGATGGATATTCATATATGTCTGAAGAAAGTTGGCGAGGTTGGAAATATGGGTTTTACTAGGAAAGATTGCTATAATTATATTAATTAAAAAAGATCGAAATGAATCGAGACGGGAGAATCTCAAACTTTGGTTAGGCATTTGAAAAGAAAAGCTCATCAGGAGGGTGGTATGCTTTATTAGGATGTACAACTTGATGAACAAGGAAGACTGGCAAATATTTTTTAGCAAGATGACATCTCAACAATTCATTATGAATGTTTTGGAGATGTATTTGTGTTTGACACTGCTTATCGAACAAATAGGTACAATATGGTAATTGCACCATTTGTTGGGGTCAATCATCATTGGCATAATGTAATGTTTGGGTGTGCACTTCTTTTGGATGAAACCATTGTTTCCTTTGAATGGCTTTTTGCTATCGTTTTAGAGTCAATGGGTGACAAACAACTAAAGGCTATTAAAACTGTTAAACTGATTAACATGCAATGGCTAATGCTATTAAAACTGTTTTTCCTAACACACGTCATCGCCTTTGCTTATGGCATATTTCGAGGAATGCACTTCACATTTGAGTGGTTTGAATTCTAATAAAGAGTTTCATAATTTGTTTCACAAATGCATGCAAAGGTGTAAATCTGAGACGAAGTTTGAAGAAAGTTGGCCCAAAATGATTTCAGACTATACAGATGTAAACCACAAATGGCTTAATAACTTATATGATATTCGGCAAAAGTGGTGCACTGGTCTCAATAAAGATACTTTTGATGGTGGAATTAAAGCTTCACAAAGGAGTGAGAGCACAAATAATGTATTAAATGGAATAGCTAACAAGTCTATTTCTTTGACAAAATTTCTTATTGTATTTGAAAAACTAGTGAAGAAATGGCGTAGACATAAAGAAGAAGAATATCATAAATGCCATCAAAAGCTTCTACTCTCAACATTAGACATAGTGATATTTTAAAGCATATAACTCAAATTTATACGCATAAAATATGCAAATTATTTGAAAATGAGTATCTAGATGAGTGTGTTGCATCTAATTTTAAAGAAAGTCCATGTGGTGGTGATTTATATAGGTTTGACTTGATAATGCAAGGAAAAGAATAAGGCAAGTTTATCTTCACACATCGACAATGGAGGTAAGTTGCTCATGTAAAAAAATTTGAGACTATGGGAATATTGTGGTCATGCATTAGTGGTTTTCAAATTTAAACAAGTGTCTAGAATTCTAGATCAATATATTTTTAAAAGATGGTCTAAAGGTGCAAAGGTAAGAATGTATGCTTATAATAAAAGTGTATCTTCACAACAAGATTCTAGTGAAGCTGAATGTATTTACCGCAATCAAGCAATGCGATATGCCTATAATCTTATTACAATGAGTCAAGGACAAGAGGAGGCAAGGAAAAATTTTATAGGAGACTTTTGATAATGGATTTAATGCACTTAAAGATTTGTTTAAGAAATTAAATTTAGAAGATTGTTCAATTTTGAATGATGATGATAATAGGAATGATAAAGCTGGTGAAGCTAATCAAAATGAAAATGAATCCTTCATATTGGATCCTCCTTGTTTTAGGCCTAAAGGAGTCCCTAAATCTAGGCTAAAAGGACATTTTGAGATAAGGAAGAAAAAATCATCAAATAAAGTGAAACTGGGAAAAAATACAAGTGAATAGTTAAAACTTTCTTTTAAAAAAAAAATCAAGTGAATAGTAACATTTACCATGATTAAGTTTTATATTATATTTTATATCTGATTTTTATTATTATATTGTTAATCACTTTTTGATTGCAACTATAGAAATGATGAGACGAGTAGGACCTCAAAATGAAAGTCAATAGTTCATTCGCATGCAAGCTGAAATTTCAAGCATATCTCAAACACTAGTGAGTTTCGTCAAGTCAAATTTAAAAAATTATAGTTATCTTTCAATTTTTATTAGTAAATTACATTGGTTACTTACTATTATTTTTTTTTTAGGTGCATCCTAATATAGGACATATGCCTCGTTTATCTCAACCTATATATACTTGTCAAGTACCTTCACAGGTAAAATTTTTATAAATAAATTTAGGTAAAATCTTGTGCAAATGAAACAAAAAGGTTGATACTTAAATTTTATTTTTCTTAGACTTCAATCTCAACTGTCGATTGAAGTATTGGTTTGACGAATGTTCCTTTTACATCTATGGTGCAAAGTTTAGATGTTGCGTAAAATTTGTTGCAGGTAACTTTCTATCAAATTTATTTTTTTATTCCAAAATTGAGTTTATTTTGATTGACAATTATATGAAATTTTCATTGATGCATGATCCATCTTATCTAGGGATTATGGAAGATGACAACTTGTAGGTAATTTTTATATATTCTTTAAATACTTTTAAGTGCAAAATATGCTTAAATTTTTTATATTGGCTATACACATGCATATATCTAATCACCAATTTATTTCTCATTATTTTCATGTTTTTATAAATTTGAAATTCACTTTAAAGTTTATGAAGACAGTACATTCAGCTGAAAATTTCAAATGTTATATTCTTATTTAGTTGTTATTATTATTTTGTTTTATTCAAATTTATATCACCCTAATACTTCATTCATTTAAACTTTATAAACTTTATTTAAGTATAAAAATACTTCATTTAACTATAGGAATAACCTATGTAAAAATTAGTACAAACTGCAAAAATCGACCCGAACAGGTAAGTAGGCACGTCGACATTTCGACTAAAAAAAGAGCTTAAAAATATAAATTTTTAATATCACCATTAGACTCATAAGCTTAAGAAATATAAGGAATATAATTGAAATGGGACAAAAAGGTAAATAGTTAAAAATTTCGAGTTCAAGATGTGAATGCGAGAAGTATCGAGGGAAATCGAATTATCTAAAAGTTAATTAATATAAATTCTTTGTAATTTACAAATTCAAAAATTTCCTCCATTCCTCCATTGTTGAACAGTCTGAACCTCACTTCTTCAAATCTCCTCCATTTTTCTTCAAATTTCAAAGCAAAATTGATAAAAAACCTAGTAAAATATTGAATTAACCTAACCTACACCAAATATTCCTAAAGAAATCAAGCAAAATTTGAAGAGGAAGTGACCTAGGGTTTCTGCCATCTTGAGAAAGAAGAGGTAAATTGATAAATTCCTTGCTCTTTCCATCTATTTTAGCTATATAGTAATAGTTATTACAAATTTTAGTGTTAAACACATGTTAAGGAAGAAACTTCTACTTGAGTTTTGATGATCTTAAAGAACAATTTTAATAAAGTATAAAACATAAAAAAAATATTTCAATATATGTTATCTATATGGTTATAAAATAATTTTTCAATTGAATATGTATGTTGTGATATGAAGCTAAGATAATAGAACTTACCCGGATTGACTGTTATACAAGAATAGGGTAAATTTTAGATAGTCACCAAATATTATATAAAATAGATATTAAGCTAAATTTTTTGATATATTATAGTCTCATATGTCTAGTTTAATAGAAAAAAAGAATTGAAATAATTGGATACTTGTAGCTAGAGATATATATAATTTAGTCAAGGCTATCAGGGAGTAATTTTGTGTAAAACAGAATATTATAGCTACTGTAATTTATTTAATTCATAGGACAAATGATATTTGTTTTGAATGAAGTTTAATATGGAGCTTAGTACATATATTAGCTAGGTCTCATAAAATTTTTAGATCAATATGACATTATTTTCTTTGGTAAATAATTAGTTTATTTTGTACTACTTAGGCTGTCCAGTAAAATGAGTGAGCTTAATTTGACAACTTAGAGTTTTAAAGAGTTTTTTATCGAACCGATGGTTTAGGTGAATCATTTATATATTGTTATGCATGAATAAACAAATTAATTTGAACTTTGAACCTAAAATGGTCGAACCATGTATAATGGTTTTCCCTTTGAAATTA
Source organism: Aleurites moluccanus (assembly GCA_948193065.1). Classification (NCBI taxonomy): domain Eukaryota; kingdom Viridiplantae; phylum Streptophyta; class Magnoliopsida; order Malpighiales; family Euphorbiaceae; genus Aleurites; species Aleurites moluccanus. Next base: position 6,255 of record CANXYC011712133.1, read on the forward strand.
TTCTTGAATTCAAGCCTCAAATTGAATTATTCCATTGTTATTTGATTTGATATGAAATTCCCCTGAAATGAGCATTGTATAGACTTAATAAGTGAATTTCAATATTTATTGAACTTACCCTTTAACCCTACCAAATTGATGTTTAAATATTGCACATCAAGTATTCGATGAAATGCCCTTTGTATTTTTCATGAGCTTACCAACTAAATGCCATTGTCGCTAGTGCAGGTGATTAGCTTTCTCACCAGTGTGAGGCCTCGCCTGAGCACCTCGTCTGGTCTTCTTGTAATCGAAATGCTTATTATGAGTGATTTCTCACTATTGCAACGACATTCGCGCCTTTATTGTAAATTGATTTTTATTTTGAAAATAAACTGGAAAGTCGCCACCTTAAGTTATTTTTATTGGGAAAAATTTAAGGAAAAACCCATTTTTTTACTCCAATTTTTATCCCAAAGGAAAAATGCACTAGACCTTCAAAACCAAAGAGAATTCGGGGGCTAGATTTTCTATTAATACTTGGTTCTTATGCTTAAATTTGATTTAAATGATTTTTTCATGAGCAATTTAAGAATGGCATTTATTCATGAATGAGTAAGTAAAGCAATAAAAGAATTAAAGCAATTAAATAAATCATAAAGTAATAAATAGATTCATTATTATAATTAAAACCCCAAAAATAGAGGATATCAACTCTAGCCCTTATGGGTTCTAGGTTGATCACACATTCCTCAAATAAGTTAAAGCATAAATGGAAAAAATAGTATTTTATAGCTTTTGGATTCGATGCTTTTGAAATAAGCAGGCTTACGTATCCCTTTAAATAGGAATCAAAATCCGTATAGTTCGCCCTTCTTGCAAAGGGATTGGTCTGATTTTAAACCCAATTTATCATGTTTTGTTTGTTTGGTGCTTTACCGAATGGAAAAGAACAAGTTTGGGGATTATACCTTTGGTCTTGGTCTTGGAGGAGGCGGCGATCTGAGAGCCTTTTACAATTGGAGTTCCACCTTGAGAAGTGATAGAAACAGTCGGATTGCCTCTTTGGAGTAGGATTCCTCTTGGTAGAGGGAAGAATTAATTAATAATTAATTAAATATTTGGAAAAACCACGCGCCTCAATTTTGTCCTTCTTTAGCTCAAAGGGAACTAAAGAAATAAGAAAGCAGTTATAGGAGGGAGAAGATAGTGAAATCAAATAGTAAAAACTCAAACTTAGTAATTTCGGTGTGCTTTGGAAGGTGGAGGAAGCTCTCTATTTATAATAAAGACTTAGGAGATCTTGTTTCATCATTTCCCTATATGGGATTTGGTGAAAAAGGTGCAAAATACAAAGATGTCACCGGGCAGAAGGGAGAGTGCCACCGGAGGGGGGTGGCGGTGCCTCTAAAAAGGAGGGGTGGCACCTAGTGCAAAGGAGGGCAGTAAGTATAGGGTGTGGCCATGTTGCCGCCCTCAAGGCAAGGCGGTGACGCCCCTTGCCTAGGGCGGTGCTGCCCTTTAAGAGTGGAGGCAATGTCACTCTTTGAGGGTGGCAGCCGGGCCTAAGTCCTTTCTAGTGTTTTATGTGTTCGTTTGTGAATGGGCCGGGCTCCGGTTAGTGTCATTCATCTTGACACAAGTCTGAGGGGTGTAAAAAAATCAGTGTTCACAGCTGCCCCCATCACGGTTGTCCATTTTGGATGGCAAACGTGATGTTAGTGAATCAGGCTGTTTCTATCTGTTTGAAACAAAATAAAAGCTAAAAAGCATACCTTGGGGTACCTGGAGACGTTTGATTCTAATCTGGCTAGCTTCGGACCACTTCCAGTTTGTCTGACATTTCTCTGTTTCTGATGTTTTCTGTATAACAGGAGCGTCCCAAATGTGGTTCACCCTTGGACACCTATTTTCCCCGACAATCCCGAGGTATATTTATGTTTAATCATTAACTTTGCTTTTAGAAATGATCTTTAGCAAAGTATCTCTAACTCTATCATCTTGTTTTTGCATATTACCACTGAGTGGGCCCTCCATACCTACAGAATGGGGGGTGTAGGATGGAGCAGGTTTTAGCAGGTATGCTGGCCTTCCTGGAGGTTCAAGCTGAGCAATATTATCCACTAGAGGACCCCCGTCGGCACCGTCGGAGGGGCCAATAGCTTGTGTAGGCTCTATTTCTTCTTTTTATTATTCAAACCATGATGTATGGATGATATTATGTATGTATGAGCCATGTATGCATGAATTTTATGACTTTTTATCATGTTTCCCATGTAATGAATGCAAACTTATGCAAACTATACAATGCTATGGAATGTTATGTAATTTCATACCTAAAAATGCAACTGAAATGAAATTAAATGCACTAGAATGCCCTAAAATGTCCCCCAGGACCCCAATTTTCCAATTTTCTCACAAATTTTCGAGCAAAAAGCTCGCTGCCGCCGACTAGAGAGGGTGGTGTCGCCGGTTGTCTTAGGCGGTGCCGCCCTGAACACTTTTAGGCTTTGGTGGCGCCTCCACCATGAGGTGGTGCAGCTACTGGCCACTTTGGGCGCCGCCGCCAAGGTAAGGTGGTGTTGCTGCATTGTTCAACGCCCCTAGCTCATTTTCATCCCCTTTTCTTCTATAAATAGGCTCATTTTTCATTCAAAAAGTCACTTTGACTCTTTGTCATCATATTTTGCACTTCTTTCTTTTATTTCAACTTATTTTCTTCTCTCATGGAGCCCTACTATAGTCATCATATGTTTTTGTGGACTAAGAACCTAGACAAGATCGAGAGGATCAACTTAGGCAAGTATGGATTAATTATGTTTTGACTATAAGAGAAGTGAAAATGGATTGGGATTTCCTTAAGGCCTGTCTTAGGTTTTGGGACCTCGTGGACCATGTGTTTCGATTTTAGCCCTATCCTTGGAAGCAATCCAGATGTTGTATTAGCCACTCCTAAATATCAGGTAAGGTATTTTCATTCTTTCAGGAGACTTCTAGGACTGAGTCATGCGTTTGCTGACTCTATGGTAATGGAGGATCAAATCAACCTGACTGCAATTATAGCAGAGTTCCAATATCAAGAAGATCTTAGGGATAAACTTAGGTAGAAGATTAAGATGACTGCCTTGATATTGTGTTTGACTATTGGATGCTTATTCTTCAATTCACCTGGCTAGGGAGATATACGGATAGTGGAGCTGGTGGCTCAGATGGAGCGAGGTTCTACCATTGCTAGTCTGATTTTGGTAGAGACCTTGCAAAGCTTGGATAACAACTATAAAGTCGAGAGTCCTTGGTCTGTTAACCCAGTCATACTTCAGGTAAGAATACTTTATTCTTCCCCTTTTCTTTCATCACTACTTAGGCTTCTTTTCTAACTGTTATTTCCTTTCAGGTTTGGCTTAAGGACCATCTTCGAGTGGTGGGCCCTCCAAATAGGATGCCTTACTATGCTTCTCAGTACCGTATGCAGAGGACCTTAATCTGTTTCAACTAAGAAAAGGAATGGACTGCTTGGATTTTGGAGCAAGACCCTGAGAGTTTGCTCTAGCATTGTACATGTTATGAGATCAGATCATTCATCACCATGAGCTATGGATACAAATGGTCTACTTAATGGGCATGTCTATGACCACTTTTTTTCAAAGGACCAAAATTTTGAGGCAGATGGGACAACCTCAAGGTACTCCCCCCGATGGAATTGTATTTCCTACTGCTTTGATTACTGGTCTGATTTCTTGGGTCATAATGAATGGCTGGAGGCGATCCATACACTTCATTCAACCAGCAGGCTTGACAAGTAAGCTAGAAGACTATGATGCTTAGTTTATCATGGCGGTATGGCCTATTGAGAAGGTGAGAAGAGTTGCCTTAATAACGAAGATGAAGGCAGACATGATCATTGATGCTGAGACAGAGGAGGTAGTTGTTGCATCGGAGGATAGAGATGGAGCAGAGAGAGTAGCAGGACCAGAGATGATTGCTGCTGACGATGGGGATCTCGATAACACGAGGGATGTCCAACCTAGGAGGATGAAGACCTAGACTTTTCTAGATTCCGTCTTTTAGATTTTGTTTAGACTCTCTCTGTTTTTTTTGTTTTTTTTAACTTTATGCTGAGACTTTGCTTTTGATTCTTTCATGTTAGAACTCTGGATTTTTTTTTTACATTGATTCCTTGAAAAAAGAATAAAGACATAATTTGAATTTTTGAGTTGTTCTGAATTCGATTTTGACAAATGAGACAGGATAAAATATGACTTTGATTTTTTTTAAAGCGAAACAAGACTAGACTAAAGAAATTCAATTTAAAACAAAGGCATTTTTTTTTCAAAACTCTTACTTTTGCCTAAGCTGCCCTTTCAGGTTTTCAACTCGACAAGCTAGCAAAGGAAATAAGATAGAACAATATAATCTACTGGCACAAAATGATATTTTTATTATAATTTGGACCGCACCCAAAGAGGGTTGTCTACGTATCTCCACAACATTATGATTACTTACCTTGTTGCTTCAATTTTTTATTATTATATATCTTAGGAGAATCAAGTCAACGTAGTTCTTGTTTATATAATGCATCATAAGACAGAAACTACACAAAATATCTCTTTAACTGATCAAGATTACAAGGATTCAAAAATTTATTCCTGTCTAAATCTATGAGTATGGCGCCCCCGTCAAACAGAATCTTCTTGAGCACATATGGCCTGGACCAATTAGGTCTAAACTTTCCTCTTGGATCATGAATAGGAGTATGATTTCTTTCAACACCAAATTGCCTTCTTCTAATCCTCTGTCAGTTATTCTCTTGTTCAAATGTCAGGCCAGCCTTTGCTGATACCCTTGAATCTAATAAAGTGCATCCATCCTTTTTTCATTAATAGCATTCAACTGATTATGATATCCTTTAATCCATTCTATTTCACCAAGTTGATTCTCCTGCATAACCCTTATAGAGAGAATTCGCACCTCAATTGGAAGTACCACCTCCATCCTATATACTAGAGAATAAGGAGTTGCCCCAGTACTTGCCTTGTTGCATCAATTTTTTATTATTATATATCTTAGGAGAATCAGGTCAACGTAGTTCTTGTTTATATAATGCATCATAAGACAGGAACTACACAAAATATCTCTTTAACTGATCAAGATTATAAGGATTCGAAAATTCATTCCTGTCTAAATCTATGAGTATGGCGTCCCCGTCAGACAGAATCTTCTTGAGCACATATGGCCTGGCCCAATTAGGTCTAAACTTTCCTCTTGGATCATGAATAGGAGTCTGATTTCTTTCAGCACCAAATTGCCTTTTTCTAATCCTCTGTCAGTTATTCTCTTGTTCAAATGTCAGGCCAGCCTTTGCTGATACCCCTGAATCTAATAAAGTGCATCCATCCTTTTTTCATTAATAGCATTCAACTGATTATGATACCCTTTAATCCATTATATTTCACTAATTTGATTCTCCTGCATAACCCTTATGGAGAGAATTCGCACCTCAATTGGAAGTACCGCCTCCATCCCATATACTAGAGAATAAGGAGTTGCCCCAGTCGGTGTGCGAATGGAAGTTTGATACCCCCATAATGCAAATGGAAGGTGTTCACGCCAACTTTTGTGGTTGGTGATCATCTTCTGAAGAATGGTCTTGATGGTCCTATTTGCTACTTTGACTACCCGTTGGTTTGAGGACCATAAGGGGAAGACCGATGATGTTAGATCTTTTCCCTTTTAAGCAAGCTTATTACTTCCTTCTGAAAGTGAGATTTGTTATCGGTGATGATCTCAAAAGGCAATCCAAACTGACAAATGATGTTAGTCTGAATAAAGTGTGCTACCTTTTTAGAATTCAACACTTGATAGAGGCTGCTTCTACCCATTTCGTGAAGTAATCTATTGCCACCAAAATATATTCATGCCCATTCGAGGATTTCAGACTAATGCGCCTTATAACATCAATGCCCTATGTAGCGAAAGGCCAAGGAGTTACAGTTGGGTGTAATGGACAGGAGGTCGCTTCAGAAGCTTTGCAAATATCTGACACTTGTGACATTTTTGTACAAACTTAGCATAATATGTATTCATCGTAAGCCACAAATACCCTAGATTTGTGATTTTTCTGGCTAACGCTAAACCATTCATGTGCGGGCCTTCTTCACCGCCATGTACCCATTCCATAATTTGTTGAGCTTCCTCTTTTATCACGCATCTGAGGTGGATGTTGTCCCAAGCCCTCCTATACAGGTCATAGCCATTCTATATAAAATTACTAACCAGTTGCCTTATTGTTCTTCGATCCGATTTGGATGCCCCTTCCAGATATTGCTCATTTTTTAGGAAATTGAATATATCCCAATACCACGGCTTACCATCGACCAATTGAATTTGCATATATGTTGTGTCATAACTCGGTTGTCTTCGTACTTCAATAACCATAGGATGAACAATTTCATTTCCCTGGAAGTTAAGGTAGCCAAGGCGTCAGCAAACTGATTCTTAGCTCGAGGTAGGTAATGGAAAGATAATTCATGAAAATTTTCTACTAGGTCAGTCACGCGTTGATGGTAAGGAACCAAACGCTCTTCCTTTATCTTCCATTTACCAAGAGCTTGTGAAACGATCAAATTAGAATCGTCATAGACCTCCATATAATCAATCATCATGTTAGTGGTTGTAATACCCTAGAAAGTTATAATTTATATGCATGATTTAGTTCTTAATATATGGTTCAAAATTTTTAAAGTGATAAGAAATAATTTTAAAGACATAGTTAGAAAGCGAACTAATTTCTTTTTCAGAAATCGACGGTGTCGGGAATACTGCCGAGAAATTAGCAGTCCGATCAACAGAAGAATTTTTGAATTTTACCAACGGTTAAAAGATCATCATAATGCATGTATAATTTTGGTAAAAATAAAGAAGTGAAAAATATTTAGGAATATTGAAAAAGTAACCAATGGCAAAATTATAAATAAAAGGAACTTTAAAGTGAATAGTGAAAATTGGTCTGTCGAAATTACAGAATGACTCTGAAACCATTTTTATAAATAAGTATAAATTAAAATAAGCTTATTGACTTCCCACATTGGAATCCAAATCCTGACAGAATTGACAGAATAAATTACAAAAAAAGTTGGGGTCAAAACCTAATTACTTAAAAGTTTAAGGACTAAAGTGTAATTTGCCATATGATTTTAGTATAAAAGCAACGCTTAGAAAATTTTGGCTCATCTTCCTCTTTTTTCTTTGTCTTGGTGGAAACTTCCCCTCATCTTTTTCCATCCATTTCTTCACCATTTTTGCACCAAATTTCTTAGAATAAATCATAGAAAAATTGAGTTCTAGCTTTGTTCTACCGATCTCCTCCATCAATTTGCTAGAAAGCTTAAAGGAAACTAAGGATTAATTGAAGAAATATTTCAAGTTCATCACTCCAACAAGGTAAGGATGTGTTTTTCTTAGTTTAATGCTTCATTCATATGATTTAGGAGTTGAATTTGATGGGTTTTAGGTTAGATTGCATCAATTGATGTAAATTAATGAAAATGCCTAAATTACCTAGCTTATGTGAAGTAGTATGAAAGGTTTAGATGATTTAGTGTTAGTTTATGTTAAGTGATGTTAGAATATGTCAATTGGAAGTCTTTAGGTAACTAATTGGTGGTTAATTTGATGTAGAATACAAGGTTTGACAAAGTTGCGCTAATTGGCTCAATTGGAGAATTTGGGTGGAAAGTAATTTTTCAAAGCAATTGGAAGGCTTAGGTGAGTCTTATATGCATCAAATAACATTCCTAACTTCTTAGATTGATTATTGGAATTCATATGAAAAAGTGTCATTTTGGCCGAATGGGTGATACTATTCATTGCCTATGTTTTTCTTTGATTTTTGCCTTGAATTCCTTAGCCAATTTGATTCATTTTATGCTGTTTAATCTTGCTTATTTGATACTTATGTTATTTTTGCCAATGTTCCTTATTGTTGATTGAAATAGGTAAGTCAAATTTGAACCATAACCTAATCTATTGGCTTGCCAAATTGTGCCCACCAAGTGTTTGATTAAATGCCTAGTTATTTTGTCTTTAGCCTATTGCTTTGTATTCCATAGGCCTACCATTTGAATGCCATTGTTGCCAGCAACGTTGGCATGCTAATTGGCCTACCGTTTTCCTTTACCGAGCCAATTTTTGTTCCATGTCTTTGTTGATTACCAAACCACTTGTTGTTGTTCATATGACATTTATTGCTATGCCATTGATCCTATTGATAATTGATTGATTGATATTGAGCTTATTGATATGGAGGATACCATTGTTGCATAATGGTGTCCATTGATATGTTGTTTCCTTATATTGATATGACTGTGGCTTCACAAAGCTACCGCTCCGACAAGGTAGTGGAAAAATACTATCGGCGATGTGCACATTGTATTATTAGTGCCCTAGCTAGGAGGAGTTATGGTCCTGGCCATAAGACCTAATCAGTCTTATGCTTACTGATATGGATATTACTAGAGACTGTATGTCCACATATAGTCCATACTGATTCTACTGGAGATTGTATGATTTCATACAGTCCATCCCTTTATTTGTCTTTCCATATGATACCGAGCCTATGACATGTTCATTGACTATTCTGTCACCTGTTATTGATTATGTATATTGCTTATTTTGACCTATTGGCACTATTGTTCCATTTGTTACCTATATTTCATTGGTGATGCATATAGATTCACTGAGTATCTTATATACTCACTTTTTCTTTGTTTAACCATTTCAGTAGAGGAGTAGACTGCAGAATTCCAGTCGTCTGTCATCCGAGGATTTCTGCTACAGTCATTTCATATATATATTTGAATACTGTATTATTTTTGGTGTTCATAATATAGCTGCTCCATAGGGTATGTATGGGTTAGCTAGGATATGAATAGTTATATATATATGTGATGATATGGTATGATATATAATGAGTATATGGTATGATATAATGACTGTTACAGCCAATTGCATTAAATTACAATAAGAATTATAGAATGACAGAATGAATGGTAACTAAGAAAAATGGATAATTAATTGATGGTTATAGATTATGCATGTGATACTGGATTCTACGGGTGCCCGTCGCCATTGGCATCACCTGTATCTTAAGACCGTCGCGATCCAGAAACGGGTCATGATAGAGATGGTATTAGAGCTTTAGGTTACAAATAGTGAAATTTAGGTTACAGATGAATAGTACCTAAATTACAGAGGAATAGTGATTAAGTACAAAATGGGGTAGAATTAAGTATACCATAGAGCATAGGATTTCCTTTTGCGTCTTTTGCTATTATCGTCTGTTATATGTTATTATTCTGCATTTCTGTCATATTCTGAGCATGTTTATGTTTTTCTAATAGATTACAAAGATGTCCGATAATAGGGACAAAGATACACATGAGGTAGAGTTTGCCTCTAATGAGTCCTTAGTGAGGGAGATTTCATTTTCAGAGGGTTTGTCTAGATCCCGATGGACTACAGAGGATACAAAGAGGGACGACTGTCCTTGGAGAGTTGAGATTATGAGGGCATTGATGGAGTTACGTAGAGATATGGTTGATTTGAGGTGAGAACATCAGAATGTACATCCACCACCAGTTCTAGTAGCAGTGCCTCCACCTGTGGCAACAGAGGCAGTTCTAGTGGCACCAACTCTTGTGCAACCAGTAGGAGTTCCTAGGGGGCCTGCTGTACAGGGAGGCCATAGAGTGATTGAGGAGGGTGGAGTATTGATGTTTAGCTTTCTGAAGCTAAACTTGCCTGAGTTCAGGGGTGACAGAGGCAGTGACCCTGTGGATTTCTTAGAGGAGGTGGAGAAGGTAGTGAGGAGACTACCTTTTTCTAAGTTGGGAGCTGTGGAGCTTGTTGGGATGTTACTAAAGGGGAAGGCATGGACTTAGTTTTCGAGGAGGATGGAGCCTAGGTTATATGGTGAGCATCCACCTATATGGATTGAGTTTCGACAGGGGCTTATTGATGAGTTTATTACTGAGGGGGTGAAGACCCATAACCTGATTCGGTTTGAACAGTTGGAGCAGGGAGATAGATCTATTAAGGAGTATACAAAGGAGTTCATTAGGTTGAGTAGGTGTGCTATTCATATTGTTCCTACTGAGGCTAATTTGATCAGTAGGTTTTGGAGGGGTTTACATGTTGCATTTCATAATGCATTGCTAGCTACTGAGTTTACTTCTTTGACGACAGTTATTGATAAAGCCACACAGATGGAAGAGAAGTATAAGGCAGAGAGGGCAAAGAGGGACCAGAAGAGGAAAGAAGGTCCAGGATCTCAGGTTAGGAGGGGCAAGAGTAGCTCCCAGCCTAGGCAGGCAAAGCCAGTGCCACAGTTTGATAAGAGATCTACAGCTAGTGTCAGAAGAAGAGAGTGCAGAGTAGGGGACCACCAGTGGTTCAGTCAGCACTTGCCTATTCTCAGGGTTCTTCGAGACTAGCTGCACAGACACCCAGTATTCCTAGTTGTAGGTTTTGCAGACGGAGACATGAAAGGGAGTGTTGAAGACAAACTGGTGCTTGTTTGAGATGTGGCCAACAGGGCCACTATACTAACAGATGTCCATTGAGGGTTGAGCAGCAGCCATCTGTTATAGTCTCTCAGCCGATAGTACAAATGAGTCAGAATGTAGGTAGAGAGGCTTCAGGCAGAGGAGGACAGGCTCCCAGTGGTAGTCAGGCTCCAGCTGGTAGGGGTCAGGACAGAGTATTTACAGTCAATACCCAGGAGACCCAGAGATCAGATAATATGGTCACAAGTACTATTCTGATTCAGAATGAGATTGCAGATGCTTTATTTGATTTGGGTGCTACTCATTCTTTTGTGTCACCACACTTTGCACCTAAATTGAATAAGGAAAGGAGATTGTTAGATGTGCCTTTAGTGATTGCTACTCCTATGGGTGAGAGTGTTGATGTGGATTATTTTTATCCTAATTGTGTGATTGAGATTGATGATAACATATTGCGTGCTGATCTGATTGAGTTGCCTGTGTTAGAGTTAGATGTTATTCTGGGTATGGATTGGCTTACGAGACATCGAGTGGTTATTGATTGTTATCAGAAGAAGGTCAAGTTTTAGCCTAAGGGGCAGCCAGAGTTTGAGTTTCAGGGTGATATTCGGGAATTTAAGGTTAATATGGTTTCTGCTATCCAGGCTAGGAGGATGATTGGGAAAGGTTGTTCAGCCTATTTAGCACATGTGATAGATGTACAGAGATCTTCTGTACAGCTTGATCAGATACCAGTGGTTTAAAAGTTTCCTGATGTATTTCTTGAAGAGTTGTCAAGATTGCCCCCCAGATAGGGAGATTGAGGTGCATACAGGCACTGACCCTATATCTATTCCTCCTTACATAATGGCTCCAGCTGAACTGAAGGAATTGAAGGTGCAGTTACAGGAGCTATTGGATAGAGGGTTCATTAGACCGAGTAGTTCTCCTTAGGGTGCACTGGTATTGTTTGTTAAGAAGAAGGATGGCCCTTTGAGGATGTGTATAGATTACAGGCAGCTGAATAAGGTGACAGTGAAGAACATGTATCCATTGCCTTGGATAAATGACTTATTTGATCAGCTGCAGGGTGCTAGCCATTTTTTGAAGATTGATCTGACGTCTGGGTATCACCAGTTGAAGATTAGGAAGGGTGATGTACTTATGACTGCTTTCAGGACCTGATATGGGCATTATGAGTTCTTAGTGTTGCCATTCGGGTTGACCAATGCATCGGCTGCATTTATAGATTTAATAAACAGGGTGTTCAGAACATATTTGGATAAGTATGTCATTGTATTCATTGATGACATATTTATCTATTCTAGGAGTGAGAAGGAGCATGTGGAGCATCTGAGGATTATTTTGCAGACACTTCGAGAGCATCGATTTTATACTAAGTTATCTAAATGCCACTTCTGGCTAACCGAAGTGTGTTTCCTTGGGCATGTACTATGCAAGGATGGTATTAAGGTGGATCCTCAAAAGATTGAAGCAGTGGAAAATTGGCCTCAACCTACCAATGTTTCAGAGGTTCTCAGTTTTCTATGTATGGCAGGGTATTATCGGAGATTTGTGACGGATTTCTCTAGGATTGCAGCTCCATTAACTAGATTGATACGAAAACAGGAGCATTATTTTTGGACTGATGAGTGTGATCGCATCTTTCAGACTTTGAAGTATTGCCTCACCAGTGCTCCAATGTTGGCATTACCAATAGAGGGGGAGAAATTGACGGTGTATTATGATGCTTCTGGGATTGGATTGTGGTGTGTGCTGATGCAGAATGGTAGGGTGATTGCTTATACTTCTCGTCAGTTAAAGAAGCATGAAGCAAATTATCTAACACATGATCTGAATATGGAAACTGTAGTATTTGCATTGAAGATTTAGAGACATTACCTATATAGATCGAAATGTGAGATATATACTGATCATAAGAGTTTACATTATATATTTCAGCAGAAGGACAGATGGGTGGAGCTTCTTAAATATTATGAATGTGATATTTTTTATCACTCGGGTAAGGCCAATATAGTGGCTGATAGGAGACTCTTGATCCGAGAGATAAGGGATTTAACAGATATGGGAGTAGAGTTGGATTTGGGATCCCAGGATCGGAACCAGGCTCTGATAGCCCAATTTCGGGTGAAGTCACTATTACTTGATGATATTAAAGTGGCTCTGGATAGGGATCCGTATCTACTGAAGCTTAAGGGAGATGTGCAGATTGGGAAGATGACAGAGTTTACGGTGGAGGATGGCATACTGAAGTGTGGGAAGCGTATGTGTGTACCTGATTTTGATGGGCTACGGGATCGGATTATGAGAGAGGCTCACTATTCAGCATACAGTGTACATCCAAGGATTACCAATATGTACCACGATATAAGAGATGTAATTGATGGCCAGGTATGAAGAGAGATGTGGCTCAGTTTGTTTTCAAATGCTTAGCTTGTCAACAGGTTAAGTTTGAGCATCAGAAGCCATCAGGGTTATTTCAGGAGATTAAGTTGCCAGAGTGGAAATGGGAGTAGGTTACTATGAATTTTGTAGTGGTTCTATTGAGGTCTACCAGGGGTTTTGACTCCATATGGGTGATTATAGACCGGTTAACGAAATCTGCTCATTTTCTGGAGATTAAGACCAGTTACACGACAGCTCAGTATGTACAGTTGTATGTGGATAAGATTGTGCGACTTCATAGAGTTCCTTTGATGATCATTTCAGGCAGAGGTATATAGTTCACTTCTCGGTTCTGGAAGAAGTTTCAGGAGGCCATGGGTACCCCGTTATGGTTTAGTACTGCTTTTCATCCACAGACTGATGGGCAGTCAGAGAGGACAATCCAAACTTTGGAGGATATGTTTAGATTGTGTGTTCTGGATTTCAAAGGTAACTGGGATTACTATCTGCCATTGATTGAGTTTTCTTATAATAATAGTTACCACTCTTTTATTGGTATGGCTCCATTTGAAGCACTATATGGTAGAAAATGTAGATCTCCAGTGTGTTGGGTGGAGCCAGGAAAGAAGCAGCTTGAGGGGCCAGAGTTGATCGGGGAAACCATGGAAAAAGTGTTTATGATTAGAGATCGGATGAGGACTGCCTTCAGTAGGCAGAAGAGTTATGCTGATCTGAAGAGAAAGGATGTACATTTTGCAGTTGGTGATCATGTCTTCTTTAAGGTCTCACCGATGAGGGATATTATGAGATTGGGGAAGAGGGGAAAATTGTCACCAAGGTTTATAGGCCCATTTGAGATTCTTGAGTATATGGTTCAAAAGTCTTGAAATAATGGGAAATAATTTTAGAGACACAGTTAGAAAGTGAACTAATTACTTTTCCGAAAATCGACGGTGTTGGGAATACTGCCGAGAAATTAGCAGTCCGGTCAATAGAAGAATTTCTGAATTTGACTAGGGGTTAAAAGATCATCATAATGCATGTGTAATTTTGGTAAAAAGAAAGAAGTAAAAAATATTTAGGAACACTGAAAAAGTAACCAATGGTAAAATTATAAATAAAAGAAACTTTAAGGTGAATAGTAGAAATTGGTCCGTCAGAGTTACAAAATGACTCTGAAACTATTTTTATAAATAAGTATAAATTAAAATAAGCTTATTGACTCCCCACATTGAAATTCAAATCCTAACAGAATTGACAGAATAAATTACAGAATAAGTTGAGGTCAAAACCTAATTACTTAAAAGTTTAAGGACTAAAGTGAAATTTGCCATCTGATTTTAGTATAAAAGCAACACTTAGAAAATTTTAGCTCATCTTCTTCTTCTTTCTTTGTCTTGGCTGAAACTTCCCCTCATCTTTTCCCATCCATTTCTTCACCATTTTTGCACCAAATTTCTTAGAATAAATCATAGAAAAATTGAGTTCTAGCTTTGTTCTACTTATCTCCTCCATTAATTTGCTAGAAAGCTTAAAGAAAACCAAGGATTAATTGAAGAAATATTTCGGGTTCATCACTCCATCAAGGTAAGGATGTGTTTTCTTAGTTTAATGCTTCATTCATATGATTTAGGAGTTGAATGTGATGGGTTTTAAGTTAAATTGCATCAATTGATGCAAATTGATGAAAATGCCTAAATTACCTAGCTTATTTGAAGTTGTATGAAAGGGTTAAATGATTTAGTGTTAGTTTATCTTAATTTATATTAGAATATGTCAATTAGAAGTCTTTAGATAACTAATTGGTGGTTAATTTGATGTAGAACATAAGGTTTGACAAAGTTACGCTAATTGGCTCAATTGGAGAATTTGGGTGGAAAGCAATTTTTCAAAGTAATTGGAAGGCTTATGTGAGTCTTATATGCATCAAATAACATTCCTAACATCTTAGATTGATTATTGGAATTCATATGAAAAATTGTCATTTTGGCCGAATGGGTGATACTATTCATTGCCTATGTTTTTCTTTGATTTTTGCCTTGAATTCCTTAGCCAATTTGATTCATTTTATGTTGTTTAATCTTGATTATTTGATACCTATGTTATTGTTGCCAATGTTCCTTATTGTTGATTGAAATAGGCAAGTCAAATTTGAACCATAACCTAATCTATTGGCTTGCCAAATTGTGCCCACCAAGTGTTTGATTAAATGCCTAGTTATTTTGTCATTAGCCTATTGCTTTGTATTCCATAGGCCTACCATTTGAATGTCATTGTCACCAATGACATTGGCATACCAATTGGCCTACCATTTTCCTTTGCCGAGCCAACTTTTATTCCATGTCTTTGTTGATTACCAAACCACTTATTGTTGTTCATATGTCATCTATTGCTATGCCATTGATCATATTGATAATTGATTGATTGATATTGAGATTATTGATATGGAGGATATTATTGTTGCATAATGGTGTCTATTGATATGTTGTTTCCTTATATTGATGTGAATGTGGCTTGACAGAGCTACTGCTCCGACAAGGTAGTGAGAAAATATTGTCGGCAATGTGTACATTGTATTATTGGTGCCCTAGCTAGGAGGGGTTATGGTCCTAGCCATAAGACTTGATCAGTCTTATGCTTACTGATTTGGATATTACTGGAGACTGTATGTTCGCATATAGTCCATACTGATTCTACTAGAGATTGTATGATTTCATACAGTCTATCCCTTTATTTGTCTTTCCATATGATACCGAGCCTATGACATGTTCATTGACTATTCTGTCACCTGTTATTGATTCTATATATTGCTTATTTTGATCTATTGGCACTATTGTTCCATTTGTTACCTATATTTCATTGGTGATGCATATAGATTCACTGAGTATCTTATATACTCACCTTTTCTTTATTTAACTATTTCAGGAGAGGAGTAGACTGCAGAATTCCCGTCATCTGTCATCCAAGGATTTCTGCTACAGTCATTTCATGTATATATTTGAATATTATATTATTTTTGGTGTTCATAATCTAGTTATTCCATGGGGTATGTATGGGTTAGCCAGGATATGAATAGCTATATATATGTATGTGATGATATGGTATGATATATGATGAGTATATAGTATGATATAATGACTGTTATAGCCAATTGCATTAAATTACAGTAAAAATTATAAAATGACAGAATGAATGGTAACTAAGTAAAATGGATAATTAATTGATGGTTATAGATTATGCATGTGATATTGGGTTCTATGGGTGCCCGTCGCCATTAGTATCTCCCGCATCCTAGGACCGTCACGATCCAGAAACGGGTCGTGACAGTGGCAACCTCTAAACCATATATACAAGCCTCATATTCAGCTTCATTATTCATCACCTCAAAAGCTAACTTAACAACCATGGCTAAATTATATCCATTTGGTGTGACTAACACTATTCCAACACCATAACCCTTATGATTAGCTACTCTATCAAAATGCAACTTCCATGCTTCCAGCTCTATCTTCAAGATGTTCTTATATTGGAACTCGGGCTCAAAGGGTTCGTCATTTATTGGAGCAGCAGCCAATTGGTCAACTATTACACTCCCTTTGATAGCCTTCCTTGGAACATATTTGAGATCAAAGGCTATTGAACCGCTAACCATCGCATCATTTTGCTATCAAGAACCGGCCTCTCCATAAGGAATTTCAAGGGGCACTTGTCAGCGAGAACATGCATAGTGTATGAACCCAAATAATATTGTAGCTTATGGCATACCCAAACCAAAGCGAGGCA
Source organism: Aleurites moluccanus (assembly GCA_948193065.1). Taxonomy (NCBI): domain Eukaryota; kingdom Viridiplantae; phylum Streptophyta; class Magnoliopsida; order Malpighiales; family Euphorbiaceae; genus Aleurites; species Aleurites moluccanus. The sequence continues at coordinate 22,964 of CANXYC011712133.1, forward strand.
CAGTTGCTCAATTTGATTATACTTTAGTTCATGAGCTAGCATACACTTACTCAGGTAGTAAATAGCATTCTCTTTATGTGAGTCTGTGGCATTTTGGGCAAGCATTACTCCTATAGCTTCCTTGGTCATAGAGAGGTATAACAGCAAAGATTTGCCTTGCCTTGGTGGTTGCAAAACAGGAGGTTTGATTCTTTCAAAGGCTTACTGGCATTCATCATTCCACTCCTTAGGAACTCCTTTCTTTAATAACTTGAAGATAGGTCCACAAACATTAGCTAGTTGGGAAATGAAATGACTAATGTACTGCAAGTACCCAAAAATCTTATAATCTATTTTTCTGTCTTAGGAGCTGACATCTCCAAAATGGCCTTTGACTTGGCTGGGTTTACTTCTATCCCTTTCTTGCTAACCATGTATCCCAAGAATACTCATGAAGATGCACCAAAAACACACTTGGCAGGATTCATCTTTAGATTGTAATGTCTTAATCTAAGGAAGAAACGCCTTAATGTATCTATATGACCCTCTGCTGTTTCAAACTTGATAACCATGTCATCGATATACACTTCTACATCCTTGTGGATTTTATTATAAAAGATAGTTGTAGCTATCCTTTAATATGTTGCTCGCGCATTCTTTAAACCGAAAGCTATGACCTTGTAGCAATAGGTTCCCTATTCAATAACAAAGGTTGTATTTTCCTTGTCAGGAGGATAAACTTGTATTTGATTATAACCCGCATATAAATCAGTCAAGGAGACTATTTCAGATCCGGTCATTCGGTCAACCAATAAGTCTATATGAGGCAAAGGAAAATCATCTTTTGGACAGATTTTATTCAGATCTCTGTAATCCACACACATCCTTACCTTCCAATCTTTTTTGGGCACCAACACTATATTGGCAAACCACAAAGGATAAGTGATGGGCTCAATAAAACCATTCTTCAACAAGTTGGCAACTTCCTCTTTGATTTTTAGGGACCATTCTGCCTTCAACCTCCATAGATTCTGCTTTATAGGCTTCATATTTTCATAGGTTGGAATCTTATGAATTGCTATACTTAGATCAATACCCTTATGTCTTCAGGTACCCAGGCGAAGCAATCTAAAAATTCTTGAATTGTTTTGACTAAAGAAGTCTTATCATAAAATGATGATGCAATGAATGTGATTTTCAATTTATTATTAGTGCCTATATTTATTGATTCCTTGCTTTGTTCTTTTTTTTATTTTTATTTTTATTTTTCTTTTGATGCCTCATTTAAATTGGATTCATGGAGAAAGGAAGACACAGGGATATAAGAGGAAAACTCAAAACTTTTAATGCTAATAAAGGTTTCATCCTCATGGATTACATCAAAATTGAAAGAAGAACTAGGACACCAACTGGGGATCTCTATCTTGAGCATCTCTAATTTGCTCAATGAAAAGTCGCTTGACTTGGAAATTTGCCAAAAGCACTCCTGACTCTGGCAATTCCCAACTGATTCCCATATCATGCAATCCTTGCACTTCCCTTACTAGGGACCTTCTGCTCACTTGAATATGGGACAAACTCCCCAAGGACTTCCTGCTTAGAGCATCTGCTACAACATTGGCTTTCCTTGGATGATATAGGATTTCACAATCATAATCCTTAAGTAGTTCAACCCATCTTCTTAGCCTAAGGTTAAGATCCTTCTGCTGAAAGATATACTTCAAACTCTTATGATCTGTGACAATCTGACACTTCTCACCATACAAGTAGTGTCTCTAGATATTCAATGCAAACACTACTGCAGCCATCTCAAGATCATGAGTTGGATAGTTCATCTCATGCTTCCTCAACTGCCTTGAAGCATAAGCTATCACTCTCCCATGCTGCATAAGCACACATCCCAACCCCACTCGCAATGCATCGCAATACACCGCATATCCTCCTTCACCCAACGGCAAAGCTAACACAGGTGCCGTGGTGAGACAAATCTTCAACTTCTGGAAACTCTCTTCACATGCATCTGACCATAGAAATTTGACTTGCTTCTGAGTGAGCTTGCTCAAAGGAGCT
>CANXYC011712150.1:0-17973 GCA_948193065.1 Aleurites moluccanus
AAGAGCAAGTAATGGCCAACACTGAATCCTGCTGCTGTCAAAGCAAAAATTTCTGAAATTTCCAAACTTCTCATTAAAATTTTAAAATTTTCCAAACAAAATAAAATTGATAACTACACTTCAAAAATGGCAGATATTACAACTTTAAGCAAACAAATACTCGTTTCTTCTCTTATTGTAGTAAGGATGCACACAATATATGCAAGAATTTTGCTTTGATCTTTTAATAAGATTTTTCTCTGGGTTGCTATGTCCATGGAGTAAGTGTTTATATATAAAGAGAAAGCAAGAACTCTCTCAAGACTAGCTAGTTACTTTAAGATTTTGTGGTGAAGAGACTATACATTAATAGGAAAGGGTAAAAGACGTGCCCCAAGGACTCACATTCACATGGCTATGCGACCAAATTGTGGATAAGATTTTGAAGAGAAATTAATATGGCCTACCACTTTAAGAAATCAAATTGTAGTAGTGTGGTCTATGCTGAAATTATTATCCCAAATAACTGTTGTTCTTGCCATCCTTACAGCAGACCACTTGGAGTAAAAGACTAACTTACGAATAAAATCATTGATATTCTTTTGTCTATTGATATGTCATCGATGAATCACCATTTTATATATTTGTTAAAGTTTTTCCAATAATCAAGAAAAGAGAAAATGTCCACTACTACCAACTAGCACTCATGTTTGTCTTGACCTTCTAAAAACATTAACACATGAAAGTAAGGAGTTGATGATGTTCATATGAAGATGGGGCTATATTTTGAAGGACTGACGGGTTGAATTGAAGCATATCACTAATCCCCTTATATGATTTTTTGTTTTTGTTAGATTATATATAATCTAAATATACAATAGAGTACTTATCTCTTGTAGTGCAAACTCACGTGAACTTAAGTTACCGGTCAATGAAACGGTCACGAACAGAGTGTTCCTGAACCACAGTCTAAATACCATCAACGGCACAACTTCTTCACCACCGTGAATAAGATTTTAGGAGAGTTTTCTGTTTACATACAGAGAGAGACTTTTTCTCTTTTGTCCTCTAATTTTTAGTTGAAGAAAAATTATATATTCAAAAAATCCCTTAGAATTAGATTTTTAGGATATTCATATATTATTATTCCTTTTGAATAATATTATCGATATCCTATTTAATTTTTCTTTATACGATAATATTATCTTAATTAATTAACTTATTTTAATTAATTTATTATTTAATGGATATGGTCTATCCACATGTCATGGGCGTACTCGACCCAACCCATTAAATCCAACGTCTCCCACTCACACATGACGAGACACATCTCATATGTGATAAGCCTTTTAAACATTTTATACTAGACAAATAGACCATGTGACTGACATACTATAAGAGCTCTATGCTATATACTGATTAAAAATATATAGCGTCTCAATAAGAACATTTTGAGTAGATAAAGCATGCACCACCCCAGATTGCTTATCACATTTCTTTGTTTCTCTTTTAATCTCTAAACAAAAAAATTTGTATTCACAATTATAATCACTTATAAATATAATTGGCATATCTATGAACACAAAACTAAATGTTACCTCAAAGCAATCTTTCCTTTAATAAAGTTCCATCAATCATAATTCAGCTTGCTTTTCCAGAAATATTTCATTAGATCGAATCACTCATGATCTTCTGGTAACATCCTAAGATAGCAAACACTAAACTATATCTTAGAAACCAACCAAAAGTCATAAAGGGTAGTAAATTTTAAGAAACACATTTCTTAAGGGTCTCATATTTTCAAAAGTTGAGATCTTAACTTTGTCCTCCCATTGGTCACTATAATTCACACATGTGGTATGGTACATGTGTCATAGTGTTTTCTCATTTCTCATGGAGCACATGTCTATCAAAGAATTTATTTCTTGATTTTGGAAACACTATATAAATGACAATTTAGGCATACTCAATGTCTAATCTTAAGTTCACTAATCCACTCATTTAATCTCAGAACTTGCATCTAGTGATTTAGACAAATAAAAGGCACAATTATACATAATTTGCCTCTTAATATCATTTCCATAAATGAGGCGACTAACTTATTCTAAGCACAAACTCTTTTTTTTTTTTATCTCTCAGATAATTTGCTTAAAAAAATCTCATCTTTATTAATCACTTAGATAAAATAAAGGCGATTACCCATGTGAGAAGGTCAATCTTATTTCTATCCGATAAGTTTTTATAAATAACAATAAATATACTATTACATTCACACTCATGTAAGCACAAAAAGAATCATCATTTTTTTAATATTAATGAATAATAGCAAAAAATAAACATTGTTTAACATAAACAACAAATAAAGAAAATACATCAACATATATATAATCCTTGAGATTTAATATGCCTAATAAATACATCTCTAGGAACAGGTTTGGTTAAAGGATCTGCAACCATTTAATATGTAGATATGTATTCCATGTTCACTTCTTTGTGTGTAACAATGTCTCTCATAAAATTATATTTTGTGTCAATATGTTTAGTTTTGCAATAGAATTTTAGGTCTTTGGTGTAAGCAATGGCCGCTTGACTGTCACAGTTTATCAAAATTGATTCACTGTCAGCCCCTTTAACCAAATAATTCAAAAATCTCTTTAGCCAAACTGCCTTTTGTACCACAACTGAAAATGTAACAAATTCAATTTCCACTATGGATAATGCTATATAAGATTGTTTCTTGCTACTCCAGGATATTGCAGCATTATTAAGCAAGAAAATAAATCCGTAAGTGGATTTTCTCTCATCCACATCTCCAGCCCAATCAACATCTGTATAGCCCTTCAACTTTAGGTTTCCACCTTGATAACACAATGTATAGCTTATAATACCTTTCAGATACCTCAATATCCTTTTAACTGCTTTCCAATGTGCTGGACTTGGATTGGATTGATATCTGCTTACCATCCCAATGGCAAAGCAAATATCGAGTCTTGTACACATCATAACATACATTAGACTCCCAATCGCACTGGCATAAGGGATATTTTTCACACGATTTTGTTCTTCTGAAGTATTGGGACATAACCATTGACTTAAGGCTTGGCGTTTAGCTATGGGAGTATCTATGGGTTTACATTCACGCATATTGAATCATTCAAGGACTTTCATAATGTATGACTCTTGAGAAAGAGATAACATCCTTTTAGTACGATCTCTTGAAATCTTAACTCCAAAAATATATGCAACCTCACCCATGTCCTTCATTTCAAAGTTGGACAATAACCACTTTTTGATATAATGCAAATACTCCTTGTCATTTCCAGCAATTAATATGTCATCAACATATAATGACATAATGATAAACTTATCTTTTGATATCTTAGTATAAACACAATGATCCTCATCTATCATATTGAAATCATTCGACATGATTACATTGTGAAATCAAATTCACCATTGTCTTGAAGACTGCTTAAGAACATAGATTGACCTCATCAATCTGCAAACTTTATGTTCCTGATCTTCTTTGATGAAACCTACAGGTTGATGCATGTAGATTTCCTCATCCAATTCCCCATTGAGAAATGCAGTCTTTACATCCATTTGATGTAATTCCATATCAAGATTTGTTATAATCGCTAGAATTAACCTAATAGAGGTAAACTGCACAATAAGAGAAAATGTCTCTTTGTAGTCAATTCCTTCTTGTTATGTATACCCCTTTGCAATGAGACAAGCCTTATATCTCTCAATGTTGCCATCGGCTTTACGTTTAATTTTGAGAATCCACTTATTCCCAATAGGTTTATGCCTTTTTAGGAGATTTACCAAATCTCATACTTGATTTGATCTCATGGACTTTATTTTCTCATCTATTGCTTTCATCCATTTATCCTTAGTAGGGCAAGACAGAGACTCTTTTACCTTTTTTGGCTCTTCATCATCTTGTGATACAACCATGAAAACCTCATTGGTGCCTTCGATAAAAAATTGACGACGAGGAATGTTTCCACGGTTGCTTCATCGCAACTCTGAATCTTAAAAAATATTTTCATCAAGTTCCATTGGACTATTATTTAAATCATAATCCATCAAGTTCCCACTATAACTAGGATCGTTACTCCCACTAGGACTAGGAACGTTACTCCCACTAGGACTAGGATCACTCTCATTCGGACTAGTTGGTGGAACTGTGCTAATGCCATCCACCAAATTCCTCCCACTAGGATGGAGTGGTCCTGTTGAATCTTGATCTAAGGTCTCAAATAAAGAGAATGTAATACCCCAAACTATAGTATAATAGACAATAAGAAAGTAGCGAATCATAGTGATAGAATGATGTTAATTAAAAAATAAATAAGCTAAAAAAATAGCTATTGAGGAATACAAAGGAAATTTAAGAATAATTATTACAGTAGAATTTTAAAGGTGATAACCAATAGAATTATCGGTAAAGAATTTTTAAATTATTTTTTTAAAAAAGTTTTTACATAAATTAATTGAGGATATTTAGAATTAAGATTCTAAAATATTGAGAAAAAATAATTTGAGATTCAAGATGAAGTTATAGAGACAAATGGATAGTAAAGAGATAGAAATGATAAGAAAAATCTGACTTTTACAGGAATTTATCGGTAGACGATTTTTAATTAATTTTCGACAGTAATTTGTGCAAATTTATTTTACATGATTTAATTTTGATGGATTATGGATTAATTAAAAATAAATTGAAGTTATATGATATTTAAGGTGAGTGAAAATGGATACAAAATAAGGGAGGAATTAAGAGACATAAATTGTCGATTTTCGGAGTTTTGCTGAAACGGGTTTAGTATAAAAATTTTATATCTAGAGAGGTTGAATGATTAAGTTGAATTGAGGTACTAAGGATAATATAAGGTTCCATAAGACTTGAATGTTAATAATTTAAGGACTTAATTAAAAAGAATTGTGGTAGCAATTATAATTAAAAAAAATTATGGGCAAAATATGCAATTATCAAAAGTTATAGGACCCACCAATAAAGTAAAAAATTTTTATCAAAAAAATTATGGAGCTTTCTTTGAGATGGTTGTCCATAACTATTAAAATGAGATTTTTTTTTTATTTCATGATTTTTTTCCATAGCATTAAGAAACTAACAAGTGTACATATTCTAGAAAATTCTACAATCTTTATTGTTAAAAGAATTAAAGTAATTGGATAAGTATAAATTGAATTATAGGCAAAAGAACATAGTCTACCTGAGTTAAAGTTACAGGGCAGCAGGGTTGGCAGTAAAATTAAGTTCAAACTATCACCATATGATGTGTAGCACTTGAAAATATCTGAATATTGGATATATTAGAGCTTAATATGTCTAAGTAGGAACAACAATTAAAGTATTTAGATAAGTATAGGAAGAGATATGGATTAAGGAACATAGGCTATTTGTATGAAATGTTACACAAAAAAAAAATACTGATTTGAAAAATTTAGGAATTTCTTAAATATAAGTGTACTTAATGTAATTTTATGTTAAATAGTATTTAAATTAGAATTAATTGAATATGTAGAGTCAATAATGAATAAATGACATAAGCATTGGATTAAGCAAAAAAGGAGTGGAAAGTGTACCAGTGGAAAATGCTCAGTGAGATGAGTAATATACATATTATTTTGCTTGACATTATCTTCAAATTAAATTATTAAAATTACTATGAATTTTCATTGTTAGCCAAAAATATCAATTGTATGATCCATGATTAATTTCATGCCTTTTTATAATCCCAAATGATTTCTTTTAAATGAATTTATATGATTAGCCTAATGCTTCATGTATTGAACCCTTAGAAGTGCTCAAGTTATTTTTGATACCTAATGATTAAGCACTATATGTATGGCATTAATGAAATGACAGAAGTTTTAATGACATTGTGTACAGTGGTTTAATGATCCTAGAAGGGGGTTAAGGTCCTAGCCATGCAGTCTGATCAGCCGTATGAGTAAATAGCATGCTACCATATTGTAGCCTCTGCTTAAGTGATCAATAATGATTATGTCATTTTACGATATGATATGATGAATTTTTAATGCCCATGTGAAAACGAATCCATATGTTAAATGACTTCAACTTTATGAATGTTTAATTGATTAATGAACCCATTATTATTGTATATTTTATGTCATCATTATCTTTCTTGTGAGCAACGCCCTCACCTAGCCTTACAAGTAAAATAATATGTGTATTACTCATTGAGTATAATTATACTCATCCATAGTTTGTTTAATTATTTTTCAGGAAAAAAGTACTAGGGGAAAAAAAAATCCCAAGACAATTTCCTTCCTCCGTACTTGGGACATCCAATGACTCCAATGTAAATTTTTTTTTTTGGTGAAGTTAGTCAATTCATACTCTAGAGCTCCATGGGGTATATTATGGGAATTAGATAGTTTATGTATATATATTAACTGTTATTGAAATTGAAATGATAACTGACGGTAAAAAAATGAATATGGTATGATATATGCTAATGATAAAGATATTAATATTGATAATGCTTAAATATAGACTATATCATATTATGAATAGAATGAACATATAAAAGTGTTTTATATGACAGTGGGAATTGTGAAGTTGAGGATATAAGGATGGCAAATTATTGGGAGTGTAAAAAATAATTTTTTTTTTTTGTGCAGACTGTGTAATTTTTTAAAGACCTGATTTTGGTTTAGGAATAACATTAAAAATATAAAAGAGACTCTATCGAAAGTTCTGTAAATTTAATAAGTAATAAATGAAATTTGAATATTAATGGATGAATTAAGAATGAATGATTGACAATTGGATTGTTAACGGGTTCTACAGATATCTGGTAACCTTAAGGGTACCCGTGTCTTAGGACCGTCGCGTTCCAAAAGTGGGACGTGACAGAGAACTCATGGTTTAAATCCCCTTGCTTAGGAAAATCATTCTCTAAGAATGTTAGGTCTCATGATTCAAACTCAGTGATACTCTCACTATTCTACTCACATATGAAAATGTATCCTTTTGATAGTTATGAATATCTTACAAATATACTTTTCCTACCTCTTGGGCCTAATTTCCCATATGGATGAGAGGTATTATGAATATAGGCGGCACATCCCCAAAGTTTTAGGATGTTTAAGTTAGGTTGACGACTTATCCATAATTCATATGGAGTGGAGTTAACGGATTTGGAGGGCACACGATTAATTACATATGTGACTGTTAATAGTGCATCACCCCAAAAGGTAATGTGCAAATTTGCTTGAGCCATCATAGACCTAATCATTTCAAGGAGAGTTGTATTTCTCCTCTCAGCAACATCATTTTGTTACAGAGTTTGCAGAATAGTCAATTGATGTTCTATTCCTTTTTATTACACAATTGTTCAAACTGATCAGACAAATATTTTCGACCTCTGTCAGTTCTTAATGCTTTGATTTTTTTTGTCTAATTAATTTTTAACCAAGTTGAGATAAGTCTTAAAGCAACTTAAAGCTTCAGATTTCTTTGAAATCATATAGACTTGACCATAACATGTATAGTCATCTATAAAGGTAATGAAATAATAGGCGCTATGCCTAGCCCTCACATTCATTGGATCACAAACGTCTGAATAAACTAATTGTAATAGAATAGTAGCCCTAGTTCCTTTTCCCAAAGGTTTTCTTGTTGTTTTTCCCACTAGGTAATTCTACCTTATCTAAATTAGCTAAAAGACCTACTTTACCTAAACAATTCATTCTTTTTTGGCCAATATGACCAAGTCTAGAATGCCATACATTCACATCATTTGACCTTCACAATTTTTTGCTTATTAGGACTTTTGTTTTTCTTAGCCTTCTTATTCTCTGGAACCTCATTCTCTTTGCCTTTACCTTTACCTTTTTATTGCTTGCGTTTATTGTCTAAAACTCCATATGAGTTGGACTTGGTCAAATGCACTTCAGCACTGGACTACATTGATACAAGACGATCAGCTTTTAGCTCCAAATGGCGAGAAGCATCTTCAAAGGTTTTGATATTCTCACTATGAGTTAGTTGCATTTGCATATGCTCCCAACTCTCAGGCAAAGAACATATCACAACTTGGATTTTTTGTTCTTCAGTCAACACATTACCGGCATCATGGAGCTTACTTATCATATAAGACATTTCTCTTAAATGTCTTTTCATATTATGATCCTGATTCTTCTTGTAAGTATTAAACTTAATTGTGAGTGAAAAGAGTTTAGTGACAGACACACCGCCAAACTTAATCTTTAACGCATCCATATGTCCATTGCATGGTCATATCGTCTAAACTCTTTCATGATATCATCATCCATTGCACTGAGCAATGTGATGCGAGCAAAGGAATTTTTCCTTTTCCAAGCTGCATAGGTTTCACGGTCCCGCCTATTATGGGTCGTGTTCCCTTCTTGTTCCAATTCTATCATGACATGATTCAAATGTTCAAGAGCCTCTTGCTCTTCTAACACATATTGTATTTTCATACTCCAGATTTCATAATTGTCCCCACTCAGCTTAGTACCCTTGTTAAGTTCAGCAGTAATATTCTTAGCAGTGGAGGTCATATTAAATTAAATAGATACCCAATCTACAAGAGACAGTATTTACACTTATCCATTAATATTATAGCTTCCATGCTTATTATTATGTAACCTATTATTTATTAAGTTAATAATCCACATAAAACCTAGAGTCCAAAGTATACTAAGTATGCAATCATTATTTAGATAAAATGTAAAATTAAAAATAAAATAAGAATTTATGCAAAATAATATTCAATTATTCCAACCAAGTTTATTTAAAAACTATATATAGAATAATTCATATTTATTCCAAAAATAACATTATGCAATAATATTCCAAAATTAGTTACACATAATTAATTGAGGTAATTATTAATTAAAACTAATGCATATTCTATCAAAATTTAGAAAAAATAAAAGTATTAAAATCAAGTCCACAAACCAAACATTAATAATTAATAATAGAATAAATATTCATCAGTTATTCTTAAAACAATAAATAAGTCTCAACTAATAAGCTTAACGAATAAATTAAAGAAATTAAATTCTATTTAAATTTCATGAAACTCTATTAGTTTCATCCTAGTCGGAATGGATTCTTCAAAAGCTATCTCTATATTTTCAGATAAAGAATAAATCATCTCTCCAATTAGCACCATATCTACTGGAACTATTCTCCCACTGCGAAGGACAATTCCTTTTTCTCGCCGAACCTTAGATCTCCTTACTCCTCTTACACATATTATTTTGAGAAATAATTTTATCATAGCACGATAAGACCTCTGTCCATATTCCCAATGTTCATACAGCAACCCAAGCATTGTGCGATTCACTAAAGATTATACATAGTTGAGTATATTTTCCTATCATTCTTCATTCCTTTGAGCCATATGATTTTTTGACATATCTTATGCACACGCTTCTTGTGCAACACGATAGCATCCAAATCATTGATGTAATCCCCTAGTTGCATTATTGTCTATCGCAATAGAACCTTTAAGACCCTAATTTTCACTTTCATTTCATCCTTGAGCGCAGTTGTACGTGCAACCATGGGAGTCTTTATCAATACCACAATTTTCTGTAACCTATCATAGAAAAAATGTAGAAAATTAATAATATTATACACTTATTGTACAATAATCTTGACCAATAAATACATTCTTGTAACCCAATATAAACACAAATATTATAAAAATAATTTTATAATTTTCCATAATTTTCTAAACTCAAAAAAAATATTTTTTCCAAATTTTCCAAAATTTTTAACATTTTTAATCATATAAAATGGCAATAAATTAAGAAAAATATTTTCTGATCATAAAAAAAATTATTTAGAATTCACCAATAATTTCAAAAAATTATTTGGAGTGAAACTGTGCAAAAAGGGCGAAAAAATGAGGTCCATAAGTGGGTCCAAGGGTCCGAGAGAAATCAGCCAACGCAACGATGCCACATGGAAGCACTTGAGGGGACCTAAGCTCCAACGAAAAAATGACAAGTCGTTTTACCGAAATGACGTGCTACATAGACAGAAAACGACAAGTTGTTTAGCGCGCTGAGGAGGAGACATGGTACTACCAAATGGCAGTACCTAATAAGATATACCGAAACGACTACGTTTTGGAGAAATATTGTCGCACGCATTGAAAATGATGCGTCATTTTGACGCAAAAGACAGCAGCTTGGCAGAGGATATCAAGTGTGCGGCACATGATTGAGGCTGAGCAAGGCCCACACGCAGTACATGGCGCGTGAATCCCACGCGCGGCTATGGAGGGTGACTCAATGGCTGGAAAAAATTTCAGTAGGGATTTTCGAGGGTCCCGATTCTGTATGTGTGCTCAATTCACCCAAAAGACACTAATCCTATGGTTTGAATATGCACACCTAATCGTAGAGAGTGATAGATTAATTCTCAAACCATAAAATTTTAGTTTTACATATTCGAAAGTCCAATTTTGAGAGGTCATAACTCTCTCAATTTTAATTCGATTTAGGTGTTTAAGGTATCATTTTAAAGTCCTACACACATACTACAAAGCGAAAAACAATAACACAGAGTTATTATGCCATAAACATGCAAACTCAGTCATGTTAAAAAAGCAATAAATTTCAACATTTAAATTGATTTTAATTAATTAAAAACATTCAATTAATATTGAAACACGAAACAAAATTGTTATAACTCTAATACAAATGTTAGATTACATATAACCTAAATATACAGTAGAGTACTTACCTCTTGTAGTAAATATTTGCGTGAACTTATGTTACTGGTCAATGGAATGGGCACGAATGGAGAGTTCTTAAACCATAATCTAAATACCACCAACGTCACTATCGTGAATAAAATTTTAGACGAGTTTTTTGTTTATATACAGAGAGAGACTTTTTCTCTTCTGTTCTCTAATTTTTTATTGAAAAAAAAATTATGTATTCAAAAAATCCCTTAAGATTAAATTTTTAGGATATTCATATATAATATTATTCATTATCTATATCCTATTTAATTTTTTTTATCTGATAATATTATTTTTTTATATTATCTAAATTAATTAATTTATTATTTAATAAATATGAATTTATTCACCTTTTATGGACGTATCCAACCCAACCATTAAATCCAACAGTTTCTTTAATTTTCTGCGTTATCCTTGACCACAATAGCTAAACTTAATAAGCAAGTAGATATACAACACCTTTTCTCATCAAGTGACTTGTCATGAATTTAATAGAGTGTTGCTAGGTGTCACAAGTGTGACAACATTATAACGATCCCGCCTCAATATAATTTTATCTTTTATTATATTTTGTTTGGCTGTTAATTATTTTCTTATCATAAAACATGAATATATTTTGTTATTTTTTTTTTATATTTTCTCAATTATATTTTGTAACTACATTTTGAAATTATAGTTTTCATGTTATAAATATGAAATTATAGTTTTCATGTTATAAATATCTATTCGCTTCAATATTAATTCATTCACTTTTTATAATTATATATTTACTTTCTGTATTTGATTTTTTTTTTTTTTTTTTTTTTGTATTTTATATTCAATTTTGGTATTTTTTTTTTATATAACCAAAGGCAAATTTTAGTTCACATTTAACCATGAGCTATTTCCAATTCACTTGGTATTTTCTTTCCTTAAATCACTTATTAATCACATAAATAAATTAAATGCATAAAATAATTATTTTTTAAGTATTGTGAGAGATTTTATTTTAAATATATTAGATAAGAGAATATATATTTATTGTTAGATCATGAAAAAAAATTTTATAGTTAAAGGAATAAAAAAAAACTCAGTCGCTGCACGGGTTTTCCCCTCACTTTCAATTTCCTAGGCCCTCCATAGGTGGCTCGCACCACCACCATCACTTCCTTCCTTGCTTTATGGCGACTTGACCACCAGCAATCACAGATTCATCGGACAGAAAATGGTGGCGAAATCGAGGGGATAGGGATTCCGGTACTGAGAGCCTTATGGCCTGATTCTGAATGACTAACAACTGTTTTGGCTGTTATTGGTCTTTTTGGAAAGCTCTCCTTACTAGATTTCTTTTGATACCAAACACATCAGGTGGGGACGTCGGATGATGAAGAAATCAACAAAAGAATATTTTGATCGTTGTAAGTTTTAAGGGCTTCTTCTTGCCAATCGGTGGCGAGTGAGGAGGCATGGACACCATCAACGAACCTGAGGATGAGGCACTTCAAATGGTGTGTCGATCTTGACATCTAGAACCACCATCACTGGTAGCGCGTGATCATCTCCGGCGACAGCATGTGGGCTTCGAACCATTCGCCTAACTCTGGCCTTTTGAAGCATTTATCGACCTTAGTTTAGTATAAATCTGCATAGGTAAGGTCGAAATCCTTGAATTATCTTCAAGAGTTCAGTTCAGTGTTTATTACCTGAAAAATATAATTATTGCATATATTTATTATTATGGATGTTCAGTTGATGAGTAAGAGCAGAATGCACAAACAATAGGGATAATTATAAATTTGGTGTCTATATTTTTTCATTTTTTCTATTTTGCATCTGAATAGAAATTCTTTTGCAATCAAATGCTTGAATGAAATAAATGTTTATCAATATAATGTTTTGCTCCATTTTATATTTGCCTAATGCTGACTTAGATATTATCGGACTGGCTTTCTCACTGGCACGTCAGATTTGCAAAAAAAAAAAAAGAGTTAAAACGTACATCAATCATCCATTTGGATTAGAAGAGGCCTCAACTTCTTTAATAATTTTCCTTTTCTTTTTTTTTTTTTGAATTTCAAGAATCTCAAAATCTAGAAATTAAAATCCTCTCCAATTTATATTTCTCCCACAAAAATCACAAAATATTAAAAGAATAGATCAACATAAATGTCTTCTACTCCATCTAAATATTAAAATTATTTCATCAAATAGATGGCAGGCAACAATCTCAAATTATAATTCGAATTTTTTCTCTCATAGTTCATGTATTTATATTTTGGATCCATAACTTATATCTATTCATTCTTTTGCTCTATTTTGATTTTGAAATAATATTTATTATGTTTCTTCAACTTATTATTTTAATAGTGCATTTAAATATATGCATTTTAAAATTAGTTCGAAAAATTGAGCGTCGAGGTGCCTGTTTAATTGTTGGGGTCAATTTTCGCGTTTTATCTTATTATTCACTATGATGTTCCTATAATTAAATAAAATCTTTCTGTGCTCAAAATGAGAAAAATTTTAGGGTGCTACACATTCAATCCAATTCACAAATTATGGATTAAAAAATTTTCCATCCAATTCAATTCGCGAAAAAATTAAAATCAATCCAATCCACAATTATAGATCGGATTGGATATAATTTTGCGATTTTATATTATTATAGTTTGTATTTTTTTATTAATTACTATTCTATTAAAAAATCAAAACATATTAATATATTCAATAAAAATTTAAAGGGTGTAATAATATAAAATCAAAGGAAATATAATTTATTTTTAAAATGTGAGAAAAATTAATACAATATGTCAAATCTCGTTAGTTAAATAATATTTAAAAAAAATAAAAGTTTTTCTTTTTCAAATCTAAAATATTTAAAAAGTTGTTGATACATTTATTTTAACAAAGATAAATTATTAAAAAATCTCTTAAATTTAATAAAACACTCACCTTACCTTAATTATTATTATAAAATAACTTTTAGTAATTAAATTAATCAAAATTAAAATATATAAGTATTTTATAAAAATTTTATAAAGTCATTGTCAATTTATATTTTTTTAGAATAATGAATCTTTTTATAATAATATAAGTCTAATTTTTGTTTTATTAAATTAAAATATATTTTAATGTAAATTTTTTCTCTCAGCTTATAAGGAGAATAGTAAAGATGATTTTTTTTAAAAAAATAATATATAAAAACTAACAATTTTATATATTTTTATGAGACAATATGTTTTCATAAAAAGTAAAATATCTGAAATTAAAATTTTTCAATAAATTCAAGTACAGTCTCAAAAATTAGGTTATAAAAATACAATATATTTAATATTAATATGCATATGAATTCATTGTAAATGAACTAAATTCAAATTAATTTAATTTTTTAACTTGGACTAAAATAGATATATGTAAGGTGATTATATATATATATATATATATATATGGGAGTTGGGTTAGATTGGTTTACATATTAATATATGCAATAATATTCAACCCAACCCATATAATGCAGTTTGAAAAAATTTGAATCAATCCAACTCACAATATTTAATAAATTGCGATTTAACTGCGGATTAAATTGAATTGGATTGGGTTGGGCGGTTTATGAACACCTTTAGTTTAAATATTGATAACAAGCAGTGAAGAGAAAAATTTTGAGATTTTTTCAAAAATATCCTAAAAAATAAAAAATATTTCATTTTTACTGTTAGAAAATTTTTTTTTTCAAAAATACTACATACCTAAAAATATTTTTTCAAAAATATTGAATATCTAAAAATATTTTTTCAAAAATATGACATATATCAAAGATATATCAAAAATATACTAAACATATACCAAAAAACAGTAAAAATGAAAAAAAAAAAAAAAAAAGGGTCAAATTGAAAAAAAAAGTTAAAAAACAGTATATTTGTGTAATATTCCCAAAAAATTTCAACTATTCAACGATTTTGGGAAATTTAGTTGCTCAGGTAGGCCAAGTCTGTTTTTGAAAAATTTAGATTCCCAGATGGCTCAAGTTTGATTTTGGGAAATTTAAATTTTGAGATAGACCAAGTTATTATGCTAATAAAAAAATTTTGATGAATGAGCTAGGTCTAAAAATTTTAAATTTTAATATGAATTAAGAGAAAATTTTTATTAAATTAATAAAAAAAAATCTAAATGATTCAGACGCATCTAAACCTGGCAACACTCCGTCATGATTCAGGCGAACAAATAATCTTGCAAGAATGCGGTCATGATAGCATATATTATCAATCATGCATGTAGCATTTATTAAAATATTAAATAAATTGTTACTATGAATCACAAACTTTTATTTTTTTTCTTATTATAATTTAATAAATAATAATTCTTAGTTACTTTTGTTGTGAATTTTTAAATACAAAAATAATTACAAATTAATACTTTAAAATTTTATTATGAAATATAGTCTTCTTTTTATATACACACTAAAGTCTTACATTGGATGTAATATATATATATATATTCGGTGTAGTTAAGTCTTTATTGTATATTAATTTACAGTTGCACCTAAATTTGGATATTTACATTCTATTACAATGTGTGTGATCCGAAAATCCAAAATAATCTTACCCACTTTCACGTCCCATTGTGATTCATAGCCCAGAGAGTGAACTTACTACATATTTTCAAAGACAACTTCGTTTCACCAACAGACACCAAATTAATTAATGTCTCTTTAACAGATATTTTTACCTAAGCAGATTCAATCAATCCACATTTGTTTCGGCATAAATTGCTATCTTTCTTAATAGGACATGTATATTCCAAGTGGTCCCTTCATATGTAGAAGCACCTAAAAGCAACACATAATTAAAATATATTTTTTTGCTTCCTGAAACCAAGCCTTATCTGAACATCGATCC
This sequence comes from Aleurites moluccanus, assembly GCA_948193065.1. Classification (NCBI taxonomy): domain Eukaryota; kingdom Viridiplantae; phylum Streptophyta; class Magnoliopsida; order Malpighiales; family Euphorbiaceae; genus Aleurites; species Aleurites moluccanus. The sequence continues at coordinate 15,641 of CANXYC011712150.1, forward strand.
AACTCGATCTCCAATCCTAATAGCATTTGTAGAGGAAGATACATGTACATGTATGGTAGCAGGGGCAAAGTTATGATTTTTTTATTTTTATTTTTTTTTATCGTAGGAGACCAACTTTTTTGAATTTGATCACATTGAATTATATATTATGTGAATATTTTTTGTCGTAAGTTTTAATCACCATTAAAGTTAAAAAATTTTATGCACTCTTTCCAAGCTTTTCAGTTTTTTTAGGACTAATTTCAATAAATTCTGAATTTTCATTTTTTTTTTCTAATTTTAAGTGTTCTTGTCTTTTTCATCTATAATTTTTATTTTAAAATAAAGAATAAAAAAATATAAATCCAAAGTTTAAATCATTGCCTACTTAATAACCAATAAAAAAATTTTTAAAATTATCGAATAAATTATAAATTCTCAATTGATCCCAAATAATTCAAATACAATAACTCACATTGTCAAAAATATAAAGTAAAAAAAAAAATTGCATAACATATGGCAAATTGATCCAAAAACTTCAATTAAATTGCTTGTATTCAGTCCTTTAATGCTTACTCATAATAATTGCTTGTTTTCAGTCCTTTATAAATCATTTGCTCTCCACATGTGACAAAAATTTGCCCCAAAAATCACTGTCCCTACTCCTGTATTCTTTACATCTTTTTCTAGTCCTAGATTTCCGATTTTTTAGGAGATCCATCGGTAGTTTGTTTGAGTTTCTTAAGCAATTACAGCTGGTGTTTGAAGTTGGATAGGAACACATATACCTTGAATTTGACGAAGAATTCGAGCTCCTTTTATATGAACATTTATTTAACATACCAAAAATTATTTTTATCTCGAAATGGAGATGTCACACTGTGAAAATGCTATTCAACTGATACAAGAATCAGAAATTACAAAAGAACAAATCTGTGTTTAAGAGAATTTTCTCTAGGGTTTCATTCATTCATTCGATGAAGAGTAAAAGTTATTCTATTTATATGTACAAATACAAAGGTTAAAATAACCTTGTAACCCTAACTAACTAGTAACAAATTACTAACAGCCTAACTAGCCTAACAGATAATGCTGACTGGATGCCAATTAAGAATTACATTTCAATTACAAGGAAAATTGAGTTGGCAGCTATGTGTAGAGCTGTCTGGTTGTCACAAAATAGTTCTATAAGAAGTAACACAGGCAGCTTGAATTCTTTGAGCAAATAGGTAAGAAATTGCAACTCACAAATAGTATTTTCCATACTTATATATTCTACTTCAGCAGAGGAACGAGTAACAGTGTATTGCTTCTTAGTTTTCCATGAAATGAGTGAAGAACCCATAAAAATGCAAAAACCAGTAATTGACTTTCTTGTGGTAGCACAAGAGCCCCAATCTGCATCACAATAAGTTTTGAGCTTGAAAGAAGGAACAAAAGGGAAAAAATAAACCAGTGGAAGAGTGTCCCTTGAGGTATTTAACAATATGGAGGGTTGCATCCTAATGTAACTATCTAGGTGATGACATGTACTGACTACTAATGTAACTGTCTAGGTGATGACATGTACTGATTGAGTTGTTGGATAGAGTAAGATATGTCAGGTCTTATTAAATTTAAATATAACAACTGTAATACCCTATAAATTCCTAACTCATGTACATGAATAAATTCTCAGTATGTGGTCCATTAGTCTTAAATTGATGGGGAATAATTTTAGAGACATAGTTAGAAAGCAAATTTGACACTTTTTCGGAAACTGACGGTGTCGGGAACACTGCCGAGAAATTAGCAGTCCGGTCAACAGAAGAATTTATGAAATTGACTTGAGGGTAATTTAGGTGTAATTTTGGTAAAAAAAGAAGAAGTGAAAATCAATTAGGAACACTGAAAAGTAAACAATGGCATTTTGGTAAATAAAAGGAAATTTAAGGTGAATAGTGAAAATGGATCGGTCGGAGTTACAGAATGACTCCAGAACTATTTTTATAAATAAGAATGAATTAAAATAAGCTTATTCACTTTTCACACTGATATCAAAATCTTAACAAAACTTTCAGAAGATTTAAGGACTAAAGTGTAAAGATTGAAACCTGAAGGATTAAGTTATAATTTTACAATCATTTTTGTCTTATATGGGCTGTAATTCACGGGAACTTCATCTTCTTCACCATTTCAAATTCCATTGTTGTGGCCACCATTTTCCTTTCTTCCAAATTTCATTTTTCTTATTCCTTATAGATTTCTTTAGGATTTTTATGAAAATATACTAAATCAAGGTTGCTAAACTCAAATCTACCATTAATTTGAAGCGAGGAGCAAAGAATTTGGAGGAATAACTTCATGAACATTTC
>CANXYC011712708.1:0-12411 GCA_948193065.1 Aleurites moluccanus
AACTCTATAGATAAATTGTTCAAAAATTTAGAAGAGTTAACTCTTAGACAGAGTGAATTGGAGGAATTTTTTCTTGAGAACAAAGGCCTTTTAGGACTTGTTGCTAGCTCTCGTTATCACAACGAGTATAAAAAGCTGAAATAAATCAGAAATAAAAGAAAAACCCTTTAAAAGATCTTTAGGAGTAGTTTTCTATAATTCTGCCTCTTAACAAAGTGATTAGAGGGAGAGCAGACTCACATGAATGGTATTAGAGTCTAAAAGAGGGAATTTTTATATTTCTTTAAAAGAAAAGTAGGATTTTGGGGGTAAAAATAGAAATAACTTAAGTTTGGAGCGGATAAGTACTGCCAGTGAAACTAAGTTAAAAGTTGAAGGACTTTTGTATTACGTTTTAAAGTTTAAAGACGACAATGTACATTAGTCAATATTTCATGGACGATCGGTGAAATTATCTCGATTTTTATTTATTATTTTTTTTGTAAGTATCTTTAATTTGTAAGAAATTTATGGAAAATACAAAATAAGATTAAATGTCCTAATCTTAATTTATTTGTCTTTATATCTTTAACAGCATTTGGGTTTGATTTTTCTCTAACTGTTTTTTATTTCGTTTTTTTTCATGCATTTGTGTAAAATACAAAAAAAATATGATATCCCAATCTCAAATTACCTCTTAAAGGAAGTTTTAATTTTGAGAGTACATTTTGTTTTGTCTAATTAAAAACATATTATTTAAAATAAAATGCATTAAAATATTAACCTATATTTAATAAGGTAGAAAAAATACTTATTTTTTAATTGAAAATTAATTTATTTATAACAATAAGATATATTTTTTATCAACTTATATGTCTAATTAAATCAAATTTTAAATTTTTTTTTAATTCTTTAATATTAAAGAAGTGATTTAAATTTGAATTTACTGTAAAAAAAATAATATATGCACTCATCTTTAAATTATATTTGAATATTCTTTTATAAATGAATTCAAAAGTGTATTTTTATATAATTGAAAATTAATTTCTCTTTTTATTGATTAAAATATAATTCTTAAAATAAATATATCATAGATAATTTTTTGAATATACAAACCGAGTATAAAAATGTATTTTTTTTTTAGAAATTATATATCGAGGAGAGAGAATCGATCTTGAGTATATTGTTCAAGAAAATATATATTTATTATTAAGCTATGTCTCGATGTAAAAATATATTTGAAAATTTAATAAAAAAAAGAATTTAGTCTCAATAAACGTAAAAACTGCTATTGAAAAATATTTTTTGACCAAATGGATAAAAAAAAGAAATATAATAAGAGTTAAATTTTGTCAATAAAAAATAAAAAACTATATATGCAGCTTAAACTAAAGAAATGCTTATTAATTAGTTTTGAATAAGGTGCGATTGTATGGCAATAACGAACAGGTCATGGAAAGTTAGGTTAAGCGCACGACTCCTCCATTTGGCGCCATATTATTAAACGGTCATAATACAAAGGAAAGAAGAAAAGAAAATGGCTCTGATTTATTTGTTTCTTTATTATATGCTCTCATGCATATGTCTGGTTATTGGCTTTCCCATTTGCTGCTGATATTTTTTAATAAGTAGAGAGAATGTGTCAGAACTCTCAAACCTTTCCTTATTATATAGCCGCTGGCTGCTCTTCTTCTTCTCGTTCTCCTTCTTGTTGACCATTCTGCATTTGGGTCCATTTCACCAATTTCCCCAACTATATATATCATAATATATGAAATAATAATATTATTTATTTTATAATTTACTTCAATTTTAATCTTTAATTATTAAATACTTATAATAATTTGTAATTATTAACTATAATAAACTAATTATTAGTCACTAATCAATTAAATTCATCATTACCGTTAAATTATATATATCCTAAATTTATTTTTAATTAATAACCATATATATTTTTACATCGATTTAATTATCTGTTTCAATTTAGATATAATTTTAAAAATAAATCATTTCCATTATTTTTTTTTAATTTTCAGAGATTATATATATATATATATAAACTTCAAAAGTGAGCATAATTAATAAAGTAGATTTGCTTTTTTTATTTTATTAATTATATTTAGTTTTTAATCTAAAATGTAAGAGGTAACTTGTGAATATATGCAATATTCTCTTGAATTTGCTCAATAAATATATGTAAACACAGAAAAAGGATTTCAAATAATAAACCTTTGTTTAGTGATATTTTGTTCATTTTTTAAATTTAACAATTTATTAAAAAAATTAAATAATATTTAATTATATCATTTCATACTTAAAATTAAGATTTTAAATACCACATAAAATACAATAAATCATTAATTAAATTCTTAAATTAATTTTTACAACTTAAAAATTTTATCATTTATATTATTTAACACTTAAAATTTAACTTATTATCTTTTTGTACTTATTTTTTAATTTTATTAAATACCACATTAATATGTTATAAGGTAATTGATTGAGCATATTCCTAATCCAATATTATATATTATATATCCTATAAATATTAATTATAAGTGTGACAAATATTAGATTGACAATTATTCAAATATTATAAATTAATATCAATAGAAAATAAACATAAAATAAATTTTAAATTTTTTCGATACTTCAACTTTAACTTTTTCACTAAATTAAAATCTCGTAGATAAAAAAAATTAAAATTTACATAATTCATTATTTTTCTTATAACTTAATTAAAAACAATGCATATATATATATAAAATAAATACTAAAAAAATTTTATCTCCTATAAATCTATCTTATTTAAATTCAGATTTAGACAGAACGTTGTTGTGACTACGAAATCATTTAAAAAAAAAAAATTGATAAGAAGAAAAGGCAAAAGTCATACAACTCATAAATTTGATGTGGGTACGAGCTTTAGTTGTAAAGCGACTCTTTTATCTAATGATGTAGAGGGACTCATAGCCGTAAGCCATGTGCTTGATACTTTATACCCTCATCATATTATTATATATTATGTTATTATATAAACATAAATTAGATTTTTCTTAATAAATTTTCATTTGGCTTCAAACTAGAAATCTTATAATCTAAAAATAAGACAACTCTGCATCATTAAATCAAAGATTTACATATGAATTAGTAATAGAATTTTTGTGTAAGAGAGACAATCTCGTGAATTGGATTATAATTAAATCGAATCAAATTAAATTGAATTTTAATTTATTTAGATTCAGCTCATTAATTTTTTTTTTAAATTCGAATTCAAGTTTCAAATCGAATAATAAATTATATTCAAGTTCAGCTTATTTAATTAATAAACAAACTCAAATCTGTTCATCAAAAATTTATTTATAAATTATAATTGAGTAATTTAACTTAATAAATTATAATTGAGTTGAATTCAAATTTAACTCATTTTGAATTTCATTTATAGCTAAATATTTATTTTTAATAAAATAACTATAATAAAAAAATATTTAAAACTAATTTAAAAGTAAAAGCATTTTATTAATAAAAAAAATTCAATTATAAAATTGAGTATTACATGTATCTTATTTTATTAATTAATAAAAAAATATATTTTTAAAGATTAAAATATTTGATTATACTAATATTGATAAAATTTTAATTTAAAATTTTATTAATATTATAAAAATATAATTAAAATTATATAATATTTATTTAAGAGTTATATAAATATGAAAATTAAGAATATGTGTATTTTAGTCAAATTAAATAATAATAAAATTAAAAAAGTGACAAAAAATATTTTTAAAGTGTCAAAATTATTAAGCTAATAATAATAATAATAATAATAATAATAATAATAATTGAGCTATTTTCGAGTTTATTGCAATCATATTTACGAATTTATAATTGAATTATTCACGAATTTAATTAAATCGAATTTAATTTATTTAAATTTGATTTGTTTATTTATTAAATTTTAAAATAAAATTTAAATTTAACTTATTTATAAAATTAATTAAATATGAATGAATTTTTATCTAGCAATATATCGAATAGCTCGTAAATGGTTGGACTAATTTGCATCCTTACTCGTTCATCATAGCAAGCATTTCATGATGGGCTAAAAACTGGGCCTCCCTCTGTTGGTGTTAGCTACCAAAGTTTAGGCAACTTTTTGACTATAGCCACGTGGTTTTGGAACTTGGGACAAGTTTTTGGTTGGAAAAGTTATTATTTTCGGGGGCCGTCAGGGAGCCTGGTGGATCATACTTTTGTAGCTGTAGGGGAACCTGTGCAGTGTGCCCCCATTATTAGTGGTGTTTATAGTTGGATATTCCTAATCAAATTAATAAAATTAATTTTTAAATATTTTAATTTTTAAACAAATTAAGTAATGCTACAAAATTATTTAAATTTAATTTAGATAGTAAATTTGGTTAATTTGATAAAAATAATAAATAAAATAAAATAAAAAATATAAAAATTTAACAAATATCAAAATAAAATCATATTTTAAAAACTAAAAAATTATTAAAATATTTTAAAAAATACTCTCCAATTATTATAAAAAAATGATGTAAATAATTAATGGATTGTCCCACTTAAAAATAAAATTTAACTCTCTAACTCTCTAATTAATACTTATTTAATAATATATTATTAAATTACATAATAACTTTAATATGTATAATCGATATGAAAAATAAAATATTGAGAATATAAAAAAATAAAAACTAGCATGATATTAATATAAATTTAATAATTTATTTTAAAAAAATATTTTTAAGAGTATTAGAGTACATATCTTTAAAATTTTTTTTTATTATATTATCGATTTAGTTCTATTTAATTAAATTTTTATTTTTTAAAATTAAAATTAAATTAAAATTTTAATTTATAAAAATTTTAAATCTGTAACTAATTATAAAATAATATAAATCATAATTTTTATTTTAAACTAAATTAAATCGATTTGATGAATTTGGTTAATTTTTATTCAGCTCTGCCCACGACAAACTTCACCTTCAGCCTTCTTCTTTCTATGTCAATTGTTTCTCAAAACTCCATTTCTCTTCTTTTATTTTTGTAAAGAGATGGTTGAAATTTGATTTGCTTAAATTTAATTTTTACATTACTTAAGAAATATTTTATTATTGATTTATTAATTTAATGAAAAAATTATATATTATTTTTCTTTTCATACATCAAAAATTAAATTTGAATTTTTTTTTATAAATAAAATTAGATTTTTTAAATTTTTTTTATAAACTAATTAGATTTTTTTTTTACTGGATATCTGACTTGGCCTCTATATTTGTATATCTCAAGCTCAACTTCTGTTAAAAGTAATTGGCCAAGAGAAAGAAGAGGTCAATTCTTTGATTCAAGGCATGTGATATGGGCTTAACATGATTGGGCAAGACAAACTTTTTGAGATGCTCATTTTTGTGCTTGTAATGGTCTTTTTTTTCCCCAAAATAAATTAGTTTCATTATAAAATAAAACTATAACTTATAAATTTCTTTTAATATTTTCCTAGAAGTTTTATTCAAATAATAATATTAGAACTTATTTTGCTAATTATAGTTGAATAATAAGATTGGCAATATTTAGCAAAGTAAAATCATAAATTTGCACTATCTGTGACATTATTACTATTGACTGCCAATACCAAATGGCTAATGTACATGGACGTATGCTTTAAGTACTAGCCAAATATAGGTGGATCATTGGGCTTGACATGAAAAAAACATGAATTGATTATTGAATTATAGGGTAGGATTTGCTTTTTCCTTACACTCACCATTATAAAACCTGGCCTATGCAAACCCATATTTCCTTCTCTAAAGATTTCACAATCTTCACACCTCAACCAGCAACTAGCAGCAGTACGAGTGCTAAATGTCACAGTTCTACCCGTTGCCGCAAAGGTGGGCTGCACCGTGCTGAAACTCCGGGAAGTTTCGCTAAAATAAATAATATGTATAGCTATTGATTAATCCGTAGCTAAATACCAAACTATTCATAGCTAAACACATTAGGTCCTGAAATATTTTTCGTGTAGCAAAAAGTGCGTAGCTAAAATTATGACTATATGCCTAATGGAAGTCTTGACAAGTTCCTCTATGGTCAACCGATTGCACACTAAACTGGACACAGAGATTCAAGATCATCAAAGATGTTGCATCAGCATTATAATATTTGCACCAACATGGCTAGTGTGGTACAATACCAACATAGTGGGGTACAAGTTTTAGATGGAGCTGCTCAATTGCCTGTTAACTTAAAACACCATTATCAAATCTCAGAAGCAGAAGCAGAAGCAGAAGCAGAAGCAGAAGTAGAAGCAAGTACAGCCCTTGATTCCATTCCTCCAATAACTAAATAAATAAAATTTCAGGAAAAATAAATCATGAGGGACAAATAAAGAATTTCCTCAGAATATAGGCCCACCACCAACGCTGCTAGAGAAGCCCAAGTCTGTTATCTTTTTATCTAATCCAGCCCACAATGAGAGATTTTCAACCTCATGGGACTACTACTGAACTTCGACATAATGTTCATTAATAATCAATATAAAAAATATAATTAGGCAATTTAATAAAATTTTCAAGAAATTTATTATAAGATATAAACATGGCGGAAAGATAACAGTGAAATCCAAATTGATTTTGAATTAGTTAATTACTATTTTGTCTTTTTTTCCTACAGTTATTACAAAACGACACCGTATGATAGGATTAAATTGTCAATTATACTGTATTTGAATTTACCTATGTGTCCTTCGTACACCATTCTATGCGAAACGACACTGTATAAGGGGTATATTTGCCATTTTACTAACCTAACGCATCTGTTGGTGTTGTAGCATTTTTACTCTTTTATTTAATTTAGAATTTTAAAAAATTTTATGAATTTAAAAAATTAAGGTGTATTTAATTCAGAGTTTTAAAAATTATGTAAAAGTAAAATAATATTCAATTAAAATTTTTAAATACTCTAAAAAAATTTGTGAAAATCAAGAGATATTCAATTAAGATTTTTATATAGTTTTTAAAAATTTATCGGTATTTAAAAAGTCATTGAATTTTAAAAAATAATTTTTGGATGACATTTTATGTGTTATAACTAACAAAATCTTTCATTTCTTCTCAAGATTTTGAAAATTTTTGGATAACTTTTATTTTTTATATAGCTAATAGGAGAAATAATCAAATCAAATCAAACTAAATCAAAGAATTACTTAAAATGATGAATTTATTTTTCAAAATCATTCGTTTGAAAATATATAAGTTGTATAATATTTTAAATATGTTTTATTTGTTTTCATTATTATATTATTCCATAACTCTATTTTTTTTATTGAATATTATGATTAATAATTTAAATTTTTATATTAATAAATATATAAATATAAATATTGATGGGAAGACCAATATAAAAATTAATTATAATAATTATTATTATTTATATAAAAAATAATAATTGTATATTTATATTTATATATATTTTTTTTGAAACAATATTTATATATTATTTTTTAAATATACAAAAAATTTAAAATTATTTTTAATAATAAATTGCATGAAAAATGAGTTTTACTAACTATTAAGTGTTAAAGCTGAAATATAAAGAAAATTTTGAATCTCTCTATGCTTAATATTTGATTTATTTTTTATTATAATTTTTTTGAAATTTGTACATAATTTTAAATATTTAAAAATAAATATTTGATAGTTAATAAGATATTTAATATTAAAGTTTAAGATTTTTATTAATTTTTTATTTAATAATCTTATATATTTAAACAAATTAGATGAAAAGTAAAAAATAAAATATATATATATATATATATATATATATATATATATATAAAATAAAAGATAATATAATACTTTTAATATATTATAATATCATTGTTTTTATTATATTATCATAATTCTTTACTTTTTTTATTGAATATATTATAATTGATAATTTAAATTTTATATTAGTATATAAAGTTAAAAATAAAAATATTAAAGGTGAGATCGAATAATAATAATAATAATAAAATATACAATAAATTTATATTAATATATCTTTTTATTTAGAATAATATTTATATATTTTTACCTCTTTATAAGACATGAAAATTAATAAAAAATATTTTTAATAATAAGTTATGCAAAATATATTTTTATAAACTAGTATTTATATAGCTGAAGTATATATAAAGAAAGTTGAAACTCTCCATATACTCATTATTTTATTTTTTTTTTTTATAAATTTTTGAAAATTTAATATATTTTTAATATTAAAAATATTAAAAATAAATATTAGTTAATTAATATGATATTTAATATAAAAACTTAAGATTTTTTATTTTATTTTATTTCTTTATGTAAGATTAATTAATTTAACATTCAAAATATTATTTTTTTATTTTTTACTTTTTTTTTTAAAAAAATATTGTTATCAAAAGTAACAATCTACTATTAATATGAATCCAAATAAAAAATTTTCATTTTTTATAAATATCAAAATAGCTATTACAAATTAATTAAAATCTATTTATATCTACAAAATAAAAGTTTACAAAAATCATTCATAAAGTTATGAATTCTGCAAAAATTATTAAAAATTTATAAAATTCTATAAAAGTCATTCACTTACAAAAAAATCTATAAAGTTCATTAATTTTCTTAATTCAATATACTCTCCTAAATTACTTATTTGGCCTCTTAGTCAGTGTTACACCATTGTTTTAAATAGTTTTTTGGTGTTTTATCCATCCTCTCTCATATGTGTCCCTTAGAAAGTTAAAGCATTGAATCTGTATTTTCTTTCAATACATATTAACTATTTTCAGTTTTTCTCTTCCTTTCATTGGTTGCAACCCTAGTTGCCTTCTTCTTTTTTCTTTGGTCTTTTATTTTCTAGAATTTATTTTGCTTTTGTTCTTATAGAGCCTCTATATTTGTCTCTCTTTACCTTTTTTTTTTTTTTGTCTTTTATGAATTGTCATGTTTGTGGTCATTGACTAAATTATCAAAGTTAAGCCTCTATGTTGCTTTCTCTTATGTTTTTCTTTGTTATTTTTTAAAGAACTCTGTGTTTATCCCTTTTTTCTCTTTTTAAATATTTTTTTCTTGACTCATGGATTTTTTGTATAAATCTTAGTTTTCCTTTGTCTCTTCTTCTTTTTTATTTTTTTTTATTTGCATTTTCTGATGAGATTTCCTTTTTTAGAAGAAAAATAGTCCAATTTGAGGAGATATTGGCTTTCTCTGTTTGTTTCAGGTCAATATTTTTATTTTTTAACTTTTTTTACTCTTTATTTATGTCTGTATTATGTGCTTTGTGCTTTTGATTTTAATTGTTTCTTTATTTTGCAGGTCCCTTTTTTCAGATGAAAATTATGGGCGTTGAGTTTTGTATTTTAGGCTTTCAATTCGGTTTTATGCATATAAATATAATTGGTTATGTTTGTTATTTTTTTTCTTTGTAGATTTGAGTTTTATTTTCCTTTTTTTTTTTTTTTTTTTTTTTCCTGTTTATAGTTTTATTTTAAAATGCTGATGAGATCCTTGCTTTAAAATTTTATTTTGCTAGGTCTAAGTAGATGATGATTTTTTGTATTTGTTTGATGTTTGTATTTTTAATTTTTTTTTTTTACCCTAAACTATGGTTATATCATGTAATCTGTATTTTTTATTTTAATTGCCTTTTTGCTTTGTAAGTCTCTTTCATCCAATATAGATTATGGGAGTTGGATTTTGGATTTTATCCTTTTGATATGATTGTACGCAAAAGGATGTAGTCGGTAACATTTGTCATTTATATTTATTGTTTTTCTCTTCTTGTTTTGATGCATGCCTTATTTTTTTTTTTTGAATTTGTTTCGAGCTTGTATTTTTAATTTTTTAGGTTTCATTTGTATTTGCTGATGAGATCCTTGCTTTAAAATTATGTTTTGTTAGATCTAAGTAGATGTTGGCTTTTTTATTTGTTTGACGTTTGTATTTTTAGTTTTTTTTTTTCATTTTTTGTTTATCCTAGACTACGGTTATATCATGTAATAGGTGTTTTTAATTTTAAATTGAGACTCTATCAAATAGAGAAGCTATAAACATCTTAGTGAGATTACAAATAGCTCTATCTAGAGTGCATTAAACTAATAACTTGCATCTCTTCAGGTTTAAAAATTTAATCATCATTGGTGATACAATAAAGTTTTATTCATAATTTTGGAATTTGGAGCTGGATAATGTGTTGATTTCCTTTGCTTCCCCCTCCTTAAGCTTCCTTCTGTAAGCATATCCCTATCATGCAACGATGGTCCATAAGATGAAGGAATTGCTGATCTATTTGGGTAATGAATATAAAATATAAAATATAAAATAAGAGGAAAATTTAGAAAGCTTGCTATTGAAACTAACTGATGATTGATGGTGAAATTTGTCTTAGCTACTGACCTTTTTATTTATCCATTAACTGTATAAAGCCCGATTCTCATTTATTTACAGGTTTTACTCAAGAGATCTAATGTATCTTGCTTGGGAGCTTTTCTAAAGGTAATATTCAAATGTAATATTGTTATTTGATTAACTTTCGTCTTGTTGATGAATGATACTTGGCAACACTTTAGAATAGCATCGACAAGCATAAGTATCTAGGTGAATATATTGGAGAACTGATTTCACATAAGAAAGCAGATAAGCGCGAGAAGATATATGATTATGAAAATTCATCTTTTCTCTTTAATAGGAATGATTAGGTATGATTTTTTTAACCATATTTGAATCTCAAGTGAAGATTCAATCTTTATATTTATCTTGCTTTTATGATTTATAAGGTTATATCACGTAGTTTATCTTTGATACTTATCAAAAGGTTGACAATTGAAGTTTTCCAACTACTTACCAGACCCAAATTGCTATACAAAGGTATATGTCCCATTTTTGTACATGGGATATCTGAAAAGTTCTTCATTCTAGTGAAAAATTAGAGAATATTCTAGTTGAAGAAGAGCAAATCACAGCTCAATTCTTAGCAGCCAGTGAAGAAATTTTCATTCAATTATTAACACCCTTGATACATGGCAACACATTATCTTTGTCCTATTTTAGCTTGGTCTTTGTCAAATTAAAATTTTCACTATAAGTTTAGGTAGATATATATATTAGCTTTATTTCTTTGATTACTCGAGATTTCCATTACCAAATATGTTTTCATTTTCGTTAATGTTAATTGTGTCCAAGTTTCTTTATAGGTTGAGAAGTACAAAGCTACTAATCAAAGAGCTAAACAAATTGTTATCCCACTATGGTAATATTTATAGAGGAGGGTGAATAGGAATATAAAGATTTTACGCACAGCAATGATAACCAATATAAATTTAAGCAAAGCAATAAAAAGATATTGAGTTAGAGAAAGCTTAGACAATTTATGGTGGTTTGAAACTTAACACTCTCCTACGTCTACTTCTCTCAATATAAACACAATATTGAGGTTCCACTATAAAAGGTTCACAAACTAACATTTTATAATAGTTTCCAAGGGATTTTTCCCTTCCTTTCAATTGGCCATTAATCTAGTCTTTCCCACAAAGACTTACAAGATGTTTAAAGTCAATCTCAATACTTTACAATAATTTTCAAATATTTACAAGTATATGCACAACTTTCAACTAGCACAATTTAAGGTGAACAAAAATTATATAAGTTATGAGCTCAAAGTGTTCAAAACTACAAAGAATTAGAAGATGAAAGAAAATTCAATAGAATAGTAAATTCTTGGCTTGCAAAAGTTTGTTCTATCTTCAAAATATCGACTATTTATAATCTTCAATGCCTTGACTTCATTTAACATTGATAAGGTCTTGAAAACAACTTCAACGGCTATAAATTTCAATTGATCTGTCTGATGTGACAACCCAACTACCAGTAATGAAAGTTATCACATAGTAACAGTCGTTCCATGTAAAACGTAACGGGCGTGAAGAACTATAACACCTGATTAACTTTCTCTCTGTATCTTTTCTCAATTCTTTAACAATTCTTTTATAACAGACATTCTACTGAGTAACGGACATTAAAATTATTTATGTAATTTTGGTCTAATTTTAACATTTAAGATACTTTTTAAAACAGTTGTTACTGAAGTGTAACGGTCGTTTCAACATTGTAATAGGTCTTAAAAATATTTTTATGTCTTTTTGGCCAATCTCATCAAAATTACATAATGGTCGTTACATGATCTTGCAAAAAGTAATTTAACATAGACATAAGCAAATATATTTTTGTACTTTTAAGTACAACTAAGGTTAGTAATCATAAGATAACATATGAAAGTCCCTTGACAACCAAAAGGGGGGGGGGGGGGGGGGGGGGGTGTAATTGGTTTTTTATTAAAATTAAAGAGGGTAAGTGGAAAAAAAAAATTCACACAAAAAATTTATTTTGG
>CANXYC011712779.1:0-15384 GCA_948193065.1 Aleurites moluccanus
TATAATATATATATATATATATATATATATATATATATATATATATATATATATATATATATATATTATTGGTTTGGTTATTTTTAAAAATTAAATCGAAACAAATAAATAAAAATATACAAAAAATAAATTGAACCAATCAAATTAAATTAAATTCAATTCAATTTTCAATTGATTTGGTTTTTTACTATTACTTATTAGTTTATTCTTGTATGGAGAAATATTTTATGACTTAATTTGTTGAATTTGCAAATAAATTAATTTTCTTATTAATTAATTAATTGCAATATATAAAATTTCAATAGTAAATCCAACAAATTGAAGTATTATGCATATCATATTAATTTTTTTATGTGTGTGATTAATTTTAACAGACAAGATTTTCATGTAATTTATTATTGATGAGAATTATAAATTCATTATTGAAATTTTATATTATCGATGATTAATTTTATTCACTGAGTCTCATCAAATTAAAATTTTCTTGATGTGAATATAAATTGAGTGAAGTGTTATACAAATTGTTTTAATGGTTTCATCTAATACTTCATACTTCACAACAGCAACAATAATTAAAAACCGTAAGTCAAATCATACAAGTACTTTATGCATATTATATAGGGATGTTTGTTTGCATATTTTATTAAGAAAAATGAGAGTTGTAGGAAAAAAAAAATAAATAAACAGTCCGTGATTTTTGAGAATACAATGGTGTTTGTTTAAAATTAAGACTGACGATTTTTTTAAGGTTTAAAATTTAGAAATTCAACCACTATTCAGAATAACTTTTTAAAAGACGTTTCTAAACACCAAATTTTTTATTGATTTTGAAACAAAAATGCCCTAATTATTTTATAGTATTGACATTTTTTATCTTTTTTTTTTTTTTCTTTTGCATTACAAAAAATGGAATCTCTTATTTTTCTTTGCCACTTTCGTTATTAACCCTAGGCCACTTGATTTTCCATTTTGTTGATGAAGTTGCTTCTTCTCCCTTTTATTCTTTTCTTCTCTTGAAAACCCTAGAGTTGTATTAGATTGTTTGGAAATTTTTGCTTTCTAATTTTTTTTTTTTTTTGTATATTTCTTTTCTTTTTGTTTTTTTGAGTATTTCTTTTCTTTTTTCTTTTTTGAGTATTTCTTTTCTTCTTTCTTTGTGTTTACTTATTTATGTTTTCTAAAACTTTAATTTCTGCTTTTATAAGTTATCAAATTCAAGTCTAGTTTATTTTTATTTTCAGAATCCTCAAAACACAACTGTGTTTTTTCTTTTGTCTTGGTTGTTTTTTTGTTATATTTTGTGTTGAATATAAAAATTATACTTAAGTCTTACTGTTTAGGTTAAATTAATTTTAGTGAGGTTAATGTTTATTTGAATTATTAAAAATTTTGTGAATGAAATTATGGAATCAAGTGTATTAAAACAATTGTGATTTCGTCAGTATTTTTTTCTGCCATTAAAATAAATTTTAAATATAAATCAATTTATTTTTTGCACAGGTCTAAAAATTTTAATTAAAATGATTAATGATAACAATTTTAGGAAAATAAGAGAATAGTTTTTATTTATTTAGTTCGATATCCTTTTTAATCTTTTTTACATTTTAATCATCTATTTTATCTAAACACTAAAAAAAAAAACTTTTTATTCAAATATTAAAATCCTTATTAATCCAAATATTTAAATAATTTTCTCAATTCATTTTAAACTCAACTCATGTTTCCTTATTAATAAAACTTTAGATTTATTAAATCCCTATTTTTCAATCGGGTCCCGTAGTATATATGTTGATTTTGTTCCAATTCAACAAAAACCAAGTCAAGCAGTGAAGTTGGTTATATCCTATATTTAGCTATATCTTCAAGGTACATGAAAAAGAAACTTGAGTAAATCATTGTTATGGTGAACTGTGGCCATGGAAGTTTTAAGTCTTCGGCCTTGATGATATTAATTGCTCTCAACATAGTTAATTGGGTGTTTGAATTCTTAATTGAATAAATTATTATTATTGTGATTTCATTTAAAATTCTTAATTAAAATGACAAATCAATTTAATATTGATATACGTCTATTTCTTTAATCAATTTAAAATGAAATATTAAACTTAATTAATTGTATTAATTGCACCAATTAACTAGAGTTCTTAGTAAAATTCAACATTTGCTTTGGTAAATGTGTGCAGTCAATTAATAGTATAACTATTAATATAATATTTTTTCTTCTCTTCGGATTTTATTTATTCATTTATATTTTTTAATTTTAAATATATTTACATTTCTTTATCTCTTGATAAAAAAAATAAACATAACTCTTATCAAGAGATAAATTTGTAAATTTTATATTTTACTTTTTTTAAGTTATAAATTTATATTTTTAGTAAAAATTATAATTTAAAAGTCAAAATAATAAATAAATAAAGTGAAATTTCCTCATACTATACATATATATTATAATTTTATAATACAATATTAAAATAATTAAAACATTAAATTAATTCACTATACAATAAAAATTTATTTAAATATAAAAATAAAAAATCCAAAAATAAAATTTTTAAATTCAAAATCTAGAAGAAAAAACATTAAATTAAGGGTTATACTATTAATTCTTTACACCCATTTATCAATCCCACTAAGTCTCTAGTTAATTGATGCAATCAATACAATTAATTAGGTTTGATGTTTTATTTTAAATTGATTAAAGAAATAAACATGTGTTAATATTCAACTGATTTATCACTCCAACTAAAAATTTTAGTTAGAATTATGGTGATAATGTATAATTTATCCTCAATTTGAGGATACAAAACCCATTAATAACTTAAAAAAATTATAGCCACTAATATTTTTAAGTTACTTAATTGTTCGACAATAAATAATAAAATGGCTTTTAGCTCTCTCAAATGTGTTTTTTTTTTTTTCAGAATTACTAGCTCATGAAAAAACCTATTTTGACAAATTTATTTTGAGAATTGGATTGTCATAACTACCAAATTAAGGTCACCCACTGTCAATATATAGCATTTTCTATCTCTTTGGAATCCTACAGTGTAGATTCTCTTCTGTTCTTGATTCTTAATTGCTGCTTCTGTTCTTGATTCTTGATTGCTGCAGTGTAAATCCTCAATTTTGTGTGGTTTTTCCTTGTACTTAGTTAGTGCATACTCTTGTTCTCTACATCTTGCAGGCAGATCCTATGATTTTCAGACATTATCTTACAGCATCATAGCCAATAATCTGCCGTTTTCTGAAGCTTGGGAAGTTCCTTTCTTTAGGGAATCAAAATTTCTACTTAGTTGTCTTATTTTGTGCTAAATAAGAGAGTTCAGTTATTTTTATATTGTTAAAGTGGTATTGTAGGTTCAATTTATGTATAACAAACTAAATTCATCTCGTGGATGATAAATCTTCCATTTCCATTTCCAATTGTGATGTATTTCCGACCCAAACTCAAATATTGAAAGTTTGTCCCTTCTCAAATCAACCCTATAATTCATGAAATCTATTTCAATCAACTCCAAATAATTTCATTAGTAGACTTTTTAAGTTTTATAGGAATCGGATTTTATTCAACTATCTAATTGGAAGTTAGAAGTTATAAATTCTATTATTCTAAGTTGATAAATTTGGAGT
This sequence comes from Aleurites moluccanus, assembly GCA_948193065.1. Lineage (NCBI taxonomy): Eukaryota > Viridiplantae > Streptophyta > Magnoliopsida > Malpighiales > Euphorbiaceae > Aleurites > Aleurites moluccanus. The sequence goes on from CANXYC011712779.1 coordinate 3,634, forward strand.
TTTCCACAAATTGGTCTCATTAAATCAAATTGATTGAATCTAAAACTGATTCAAGAGAGGAAAACAACTATCAAAGGGTTAGACTCCATCAAATTGTTAAGAAATAGAATGGACTACTATGTTCATGGTATAACCTAAAAGTCCTAGGTTAAACTCCTCCATTTCCAGTTCAAATGTTAAGAAATAGAATGGACTACTATGTTCATTGTATAACCTAGAAGCCCTAGGCTAATAATAAAATAATTAATTAAGGAGGGATTTAATGAAGTTATCCAATATATCTCAAATTCATTATTATCACTGTTAATGTCGTTCTAATTATTTGGCCATCTCTAAGGTCTTTGGATCGATCAAGTTACAGCTTAAAAATGTGGCTCATTCTAACTCTTTAATTACCCAACACCTTCAGCAAAATAAATTTGAATCGAACAGTGAGTTCTCAAAATAATTTCTACTTAATTCAATTATAAATTTAGAATTAAATCTCCAGTGGGTTTAACCATTATTGTTAAAATCAAAACGGACCGGCCGGTCAAACTGAAAAATTAAGAACGAATCAAATATCAGTCCGGTCAGCTCTAAAAAACTGTCCCCAAAACCGGTTAAAAAACTAGTGAATTGGCTGATTAACCAGTGAACTGATCAAACCGGACCGGTATTTTCGGTTCGAGCGAGTCATAATTTTTTTTTTACTTTTTTTTAATTTTTAAATTTTTTTAAATTTTTAATCAAAAATAATAAATATCAAATTATATTTATTTTCATCATATATATAATAAATGTCAAATTATATATGCATATATATGTATATTAATTTTTTCGGTTTAATCGATTTGATTCCGATCGAATATTTGATCATCTACTTTCACCGGTTTTTTAACCGGACTGATTTTGAAAACAATGGGTTTAACGTTTCCCTTCATTTTCTAATTTTTTGTTTAAAAATTTAAAAAAAAAAATTATATGATCAAAATATATTTGAAATGCAAAAAATAATTATGTTATTTTTGTTTACCATGCAACAGAAAAACATATTCTTATCGTATCATACATTAACAAGTTTCAAGTAAAATCAAACTTCTTTCGACCAAAAAAATAAAAAAGGAAAAATCAAAGTTCTTATATTTTTTTTTATGAAAATTTAACAGAATATCATTGACAGTCTAAATCTATGAATTTTTTTTTTTATTATTTTTTTTTTAAACCATATTGGAAGAACGAAACCTCACAATTCAAAAATCTACTTCTCTTTCTGTCTATCTTAGAAATGAAAAGGAATAGAATTTTCTAGATCACTGAATTTGTTCTACAAGCACTAAATAAAAATAAAAACAAAAAGAACTATTTCATCATTGTTTTGAAAAATTAAAAAGTTTACCTGCAGAATCATGGAGAGAGTAGCAAGAACTTGGTAGAGACAGCGACATGGCAGGCCTGTAAAATCACAGCTGTTTAAGCACTTAAAATCTAAATATCAGGCTGCTGGAGGAGTTTTGAATACTGAATATTAGACCTTTAATCCTAATTAAAACCAAATTACTGAAATGATACATCAATAATCTAATGCAATCTTTATCATCTGAAATAATATTATAAATTAAATTTAATTACTGGTCAATAATCGTTGATTAATTAGTCAGAATTTGTGCACTAAACCACACATTTTTTTAGTTTAATTTAATTGCTCAATTGTTTGGTCAGCTAATTAACTTTTGTTTTGTCTGTAGAATGAATATTTAAAACTTAAAAGTCCTTTTCAGACCTCTAAAATATTTGAGGGATGGTAGAGCACATATGGCGAAACTTCCGGTAATTATATATGTAATTGAAGCTGATTTGCAAGTAACAATTAATTAAAATATAAACATAGAAAAAGATACAAACAGATAGTGATGAAGCACTTTCTTGGAATCTCCATGTTCATACCCTTAATTACATTGCAAGATTAGTTGGAATTAGGAAACATGTTGGCAGTTTGATGTTCTAATTAATCTGTAAACACCTAGTTATGTTCGTGTTGGGAAACAAATTGTTGACCAAAATTATTAGGGCTATCATAGTTTAAATTTGAAATCTAACTAGTCTAATATTATATTTCAGTGTGCATCTCATCTCTCTTTTTCATATTTTCTGTATACGCCACATTACTTAATTTTTTAAAATGTTTTGTTAGTTAATTTTTTTTTTTTATAGAAAATGCGTTAAAAAAATATAAAATAAAAAATGAGACTTACAATGATAGAGACGATTCGGACTGAAATATAACATTTATACTATGAGGCAATTATTATATATATTCAACTACTGGACTAAAATTTGCCTGTAGATTATCATAATGGATATATTTACCCAATAATCATTCTATATACATAAAAATTCTTAAATTCAAAGAGATTATTAGAGTTTTTACATATAATTAACATGTATAATGTGTTGTACTATAGCACATAATAGAAACTCAATCATTGATTTAACTCAATTAATGACATAGTTAACCTTAATTATAAAATTGGCTAAAGCATTTGCCAATAATTCAAACGATCTACCTTATCAATTTGTCCTTTTTAAAATTAATGTAAGAGATGAATTGGTCGTTGGTCTTTGTGTTATATACAAGTCCGTTTACTGTAAATTTTTTATTTTTTAATTCTTTGCATTGGGTTTTGGCTGTTTTATCAATGAGACAAATTGAAAAACCTATAAGTAATTTATTGGCTATCAACATTTATAAATTAAGTTTCTCTAATTTTCTAATTAATCTCCTTACTGTGTGTTTGGCTTCCGAATGATGGATGATAATCCGCAGCTACAACAAGAATCATCACCTCCAGTAGATCATAATGAAATTCAAGTAGTTGAAATGCAACAGCTAAATGAAATTCAAATTCAAAGGCAACCTGTCGATAGTTCTCAACATCCATTACTTTTTGAAGATCACTGTAATGATAATTCTCCACGGATGAATCAAGGGCATGATAATTATAATTCTCAAAAGGAGAATAAAATAAAAGATCTGGAGAATAAGAGTATTGATATAGATAAGAGACTTCAAGAACTTCAAGCAAGAGCTTTCCAACTAGCAAATATTTATTTTGTTTTCCAAGGTGTTATTTTAACAATTGTATTAACATCAAAAACTCTCCAGTGTAAGAACTGTTGGATCCCATTCTGTCTTTCACTGATAGCAGCCGGAGTTAATTTAATGGCTCTGCAACAACTTGGAAGTAAGTATATTGATACATTAGCTGAACAGGATTCAATACAGGACAAGATTTATAAACTAGATAGTCGTGGATCAAATCTTTTGCATGATGAAGGGGTTCGGAAATTTAAACGAAAGTATATTTTCAAGATCTGTATGTTTTTCTTGATGGCTTTCTCTGGGATTATGCTTTCTAGTTGTTGGGTCAAACTCTGTTAATTTTATTTATGAAGTTTTCATCTTTTTGTGTAATGAAGTAATCTACTTATTCATCAAACAAAATATTAGAATGTTAATTGGAATTGGTTTTGTTATTACAAAAAAGTTAGTATCATTTAATTAGTAGTTCATTGGTTGAATATACTCATCATTTTATGTAAAAAATTCTTGAATTTCATCTTCATGCTATTCAAATAGAAATTAATATTCCATGATTTTTTTTTTTTCCTATAATTTCTCAACGATAATAGAAGATCTGGAATTTCAGAAGCTTATATGTAGTTGAATTATGCAAATAGCACAAAAGATTAAAATTTCAATTCATACAGGACATTATACATGCCAAATAAATAAATAAATAGAGGATTATGTCTCTATCCAGGAAATAGTAGCTGCTACGTTTCTGTATATACTATGCAAAATAATTGAACCTTTTGTTAATTTATTAATTAATTTGATATCCATTACTTTGAATTATATAAATTTTTTTTATCTATATTGAATTTAAGAATTTATCTCATACACTCAAGGGTATAATTAAAACTTCAAATTTGGAAGGCCAAAATTATTTCAATAATTATCATATAGAAGTGTTCACTTAAAAATTGTTATGTGAAAAAATATCATAATTCTACATATTTAAAGTTTACCTTCTAATAACATGATCTTATATTAAATTACAAAAAAAATTTAAATAACATGATCTTATATTAAATTATAAAAAAATTTTAAAATAATTTGTATATCTCGTTAAAAAAAAAAAAAAAAAAAAAAAGACGAAACTATCAATTTATTACATACATAAATTATTATATATTTTAAACTTCTTTGATAAAAAAAAAATATTTAACATATATCAAGAATCCAAAAAATTTAATATTTAAAATAGCAAATATCATCTAAATGGAGTATAAAACAAGAGCTTAGCTTTTTCTATAATTTATGTTTCTTTTCTTTATTGATGATACTCTTTCTTTTTCTTTTTACTTCTTTTAAGAGTAGAAAATAATTGAACGAATAAAAACGAAAAAAAATGAAGTAAATTGAAGAGAGATATAAAATAAATTTTGTTTTTTATTTTAGTGGACTAAGACTTGGAGGAGATAATATTTGCAAAACTTTTTTTTTTTTTTAATTTAGTTAAAACAAAAATTATGGACTAATTCAATATATTGAGCTAAATAATCATAGAAGGTTGTATCATGCATGAATTTATTTTGTTGAGGGGACTACTTTTTTTTTTTCCTGCTAGGGAGGTGGTAGCCCCTGTCAAGGTTAAGGTGATTCTGTCTCTGTATACACTCAATTAATGAGTGATGATATATTTTAGTTAATATAATTATTTTATCTTTTTATTTAAGACATTAATACCTTTTATTATTCCATATTTTCTTATTTGATTGATTTATACAAAAAATACTTGTCTACACCAAATGTATATATCCATTTAATAAGATAAAAACACAATATAAAAAAAAGTGTGAATGTCTTTTCACTAAAAAAATATAAAAAAGTAATATTAATTAAAATCTCTCACTACTCATTAGATGTGTGTATGAGATAATTTCGTGTATCCAATATAATAAAAAAAATTTCAATTGCAAATATTTTTTTGAATTATATATCTCAAATGAAAAGATGATAATTAGATAATTTGCAAATCTCAAATTAATTGCAATTGCAATGTTCATATAACAGTGAAATGAACTTTTATTGTATTTAGTAGATTCGATATTTTTTCCAAAATTAATTAAGAAGGAATTTATGAAAAATAAAATTTTACTTAATATTAGTTATTATTTTTTCTTTTTTAAATAGTAAATACATGTGAGAAATTTATGTGGTATATCAATACATATTTCTTTACAATTTTACTCAAAAACAGTTATATTCTGAGAAGAAGAATATTTAGCCAAACTCCTATTAAGGTCAAAGTTTATTTTTGCTCTAATTTTTTCTAAATACAATATTAATTACAATTATTATAAATTATTTTATTTATTTATATTATGGGCCAGAAGGCCCATTTGAGTTAAAAAGTCAAAAAGCCCGATTCGTGATGTTTTTCTTCAAAACAGACCCATTTATATACTGATATGAATTGTACTTTTCTTCAAAAGACAAGTTGTACTGGTACTCTGTTTTATCACCTCTGAATTGTACTACACAACTTGTGTACTATAGCATCCAGCTCAAATACAACCAATTTAACACATTTAGTATTATCATCTAATAATCTCAAAATCTCATTAGAATATCAAATATCATAATTAAAATAATAATCATCATTCATTTTTATATTGCCATTAATTGAATATATATATATTTTTTAAATAATTGGACTATTTATGATATTTTACATGGTAAAGCAATTGTTGCTGCTTTGAACTGTCACTTTAACTGTCTCAACCGTAGCCGGAGCATTGTTGGAATGACCAATTGACTCCCATCTCCGGCGAGCTGATGGCCTTGGAAGGTTCTCAGGAACAACAGTTTCTAGTGAATTAAGACGCCATGGAGGACACATTCTTTTGTCACTCCATCTTGTACTACCTTTTGATTCTTGCACAATTGAAAATTGCACACCTTCAGCCATCGCAAGATTTTCTTGGCTCAGTACTAAATTATCCATTTCAAGTCCAATCATCATGCAGGTCAAACCCAGTGCACACTGGCTTCTCCACTTGTCATTCTTGAACCTACATATTTGAATATGGAAAAAAAAATACAGAAAAAAAAAAAGAATGAGTGATATTGAAATCTTCTTGCGATATCGACTTCAAGCCCACCTAATATATATATATATATATATATATATTGTACTTACCATGAATTTAGTTGAGTAGTCTTGGCAGTGGAAGAAGGGAGGTTTGAAGCAGAGTTTGGAGGGGGGAGATTGAAGCAGCAACTAGTTGTTGTAATGGCCATGTGACGTCTCTGGTTTTTTTTTTTTTTTTTGGTTTTTGAAGTAAAGATTCAACCTTGAAAGTATAAAATATTGGCAGACGGCAGAGAGAGAGAGAGAGTTGGATATATATAGCTGACAAATGGGAACTGGTGTTTTGACACGATGGGTTTGACCCTTCAAACAAGCCACCTTTCATTGCTTGCCGTCTTCAACCACCATTTTTTTTTAACCTTTTAGACGCGTGTTGGAAAGGGCTTCCCAGTAGCTGACAAGTCAATCGCAGTCAATCGCCACTTCTGAGTTACCCTGCCTTTGCTTCGCTTATGCTTTTTGTTTGGTTTGATAGAAGGAAATTAAGAAGGAACGACAGGAGGAGGAGAATGTGGCATGTTTGGTTAGAATTTAGAAGAAAGAAACAAATTTAATACAATGTGTGTTAGAGTCTTTTGTTTTCATTACAAAATTTATTGGTTTGAGTTAGAAATGGGAGTTCTTTTCTATTTTTCCAAATCTGTTTTTCCCCCCAATAAACATACACAAATACAATCACTCTTATGTTAAGATACATCCCCTATTTTTTCTTTTTCTTTTTTTCCTTATTTTGATCTATTATTTGAAGGGTTAATAATTAAGTTGGTAATCAAGATTAACTCAGTTGGTCACTTGATTAAAAGGGCTTGAATGAATAAATGTTATATAATAATATGATTGGATATATATGATTAATTTTTAAGGTAGAATCTCTAATACATTATTAAAATAGTCTGAATTTTAAATATTATTTTATATATTATCTCTTATCACATTTATTTATTTATGAGCTATATCACTTAATATTGACTATTAAAATATTTTAAAAAATTAATAATATAATAAATAAAAAATATGCAACAGAATATAAAATATTAAATAAAAAAAATTTGAATTATTATAAAAAAAATATTGACACATTTAAGTAATTTATTAAATTAATTAAACCAAATAAATAGTCCATAATGGAGGCTTTTGTTGTACCTAATAGAAAGTTAAAATCACAATTAACATGTGTTATCACTTGGGACCCCAATTATGGTTAAATGTCGGTCCACATTATTTTATAGTATTATTATTGTTAAATAAAAAAAAAAAAAAATCAAACGATTCACCATATTCTCCACAACTAATGGAAAAAAGCTACCATCATTTCATTCTCCATTATTAATAAAAATCTATACACAAAACCTTCGATATTATTATTATTACTATTTTATTATATAGTTCCAAATTTAAGAAAAACCATTACAATACACTTTATTCTGAAAATGACAAATGAATGAACCGCCACGCTACCCGAATATAAACGACATCGTTTTATGCATACATGACTCTGCTTCTCGACCTTATTAACCGACCAATTACAACTTGGAAGTGATCTTTCAGCTACGAAAACCAGCCCCATCGGGTGCGTCGCCTCAAATCTCTCTTCGTTTTTTCTTTAGATCACACTGAATCGCTACAATTTCGTTTCCATACTATAATGCTTCTAAAACCCAAATTTTGGATTTTCTCGTTGCTTTAATTCTCTTATTCGTCTTTCTTCAACACCTGAAAACCCTAGCAAATCCCCAAATCAACCTTATTGCCCACGTTGTTTCCCCATTATATCTTTTACTTATCCGCTGAGTCAACTCATAGATGCACTCGCTAAATCATTCCATTCTCAATACTCATTGAATTGCAGTACAGTTGTTTAATCTGTTAGCAGACCTTCCGGCTTCAATTCGAGTTAACTCATTGCTTGACTCAGTGAGTCAAAGGAATCTTTGTTAGAAATTTTGTAGTTTGGAGTTGGGATATGAAAAATGGAGGGAAGCAAAGGGTTTGGTGGAATTGGGGAGAATGGGAGCTCCAGCGAGGGTCGGCCTCCAAACCCTCTCGCTGCAGCTTGTATACAGTGTTTTACCATTGATAATAATGTTCCCATTTCTTGTAAGAAGACGCTGGTTCGACACCAGTCCCTTGTAAGTTCCTTTCTGAAAAGCTCTACGTTTTCTTATTTTGGATTTTCTTATATCCTAATGTGGAATGCGATTAGTTGTTTGCTTTAATTTGTCATTGTCATACATAATTTTACGTTTTGGTTTTTGCTTTGAATGAATATATTTCCGTATTCAGCACCTTTCTTCTTTCTTTTCCCTTCTTATTCCTTTTTTTAGGTTTTTATTTTTAAGCTGGCACATGGGCAGACAGGGGCTGATGCAGAAATTAATGGAAGGGGGGCACAAAAATTAATTGATTTTTTATTCAATACTATAAAAATCATTTATAGGATTGCAAATAAAATATGATAAGAACAGAACAGAGTTCACTAGTTCAATTTTTTCATACATTAATTTGAATTCAATCATTCATAATAATACTTTCACTAAAACCTCATGGAAACACTAGATAAGCATAAATATATCAAAGCACCTGCAAAACATTCACAGCCCATCTATCAATTATAATAATTCCAGACCTGTAACAAACAGTTAAAGATGGAAGGTCCCAGCAAAACCCCAAAAAATTTGGCAAATGCAGCCAATAACATTATCAAGAAAAGCCTCCAAAAAAAAAAAGAAAGAGACATCAAGATCACTAAAAACAAGAAGATAGTCTCAAAAGATGAGAACTAAAAAAAATATATATTTAGAAGCAGTAACAAACAGAGAAACAGACAACCAAATATATAATTACTGGTTTATGAATTTACCTATCAAAAAAGACACCTGACAGAACACAAACAATGGACCCATGTTTGGTTACTGAGAAAACGAAAAACTAGCTAAGAAATTGAAAAGTAGCTGTAAGTGCAAAGATCTACTACTTTCAATTAGTGAGCTGTAGGTGAAAAGACAAAAGAGGTGCCAAATGTTATGGCATTTGTCCTCATTGGCTTTGTTTGGTGATTCTGGATGAGATTTTAGGAGTTTGAAAGAGAGAGGATTTGATAATTATGCATAATAATAATAATTTTGGTAGCTTTTCTTTTTGGCCTTTTTTTTTTTTCCTTTTTTTTTAAAAAAAAAAGAAACTTTTTGGGTGCAAAACAATAATAAATTATTCATCAATTTTATAGATTAATCCATTCGTAAATTAATTAGCTTCCCATTTTATTAAGGAACAAAAAATTTTCAAAATTCAAGGCCCCTTTGCCTTGAAGTCCCTCCGCCTCTGTGGGCAGATGCACTTGACAAGGTAGAGATTGTTCACGACAAAACAATATGAAGAATCTTCATAATTGGTTTTTATCCTTTCCAAATTTTGCTAACAAAAATAACAGTAATTAAGAATGAATGGTCTTTGATTTTTCTGAATTATGAGCACTGGATTCTTATAGCTGAACCAAGTGGTTGGGTATTGCAGAATTTACATGAGCCGAGTCCATTGTGTTTAAGTTTCTAGAGTCTAGCATTCTCTTTCCCTGACTAATTTGCAAAGTACTTTTAATCATGGAAAATATAAAGGGTAGAGTTTATTGTCAAAGATTTTGTATGATGAATTATTATTATTATTTTTTACTTTGCATTGGTTTTTCTAAATTTATCTATCAATTTTAGTTTGAAAATATTAGTCAAAGCATTCTCCACCATATTCTCAGTGATTTCCTTTGTTTTACCATTAGGTAGTGTCCTGCCATGGCATGATTTATCTGGTTGAATGGATTTATAATTTATGTCTGTATTAAGGATTAACTTATACTTGACCCACATACATCTTCATGTGTGAGGGTTCTTGACTTCTAGTTTTGCTTTCTGCTATATATATATATATTTTCTCTTTTACTCACTACTGGGTACAAATGGCTTTTCTAATTTCAAGATTTCTGTGAATCACAATTTTTTATTTTGTCAATGAGCACTTAGTTCAATGCAATTTCATATATCGTATTCTATAACTGTTGTTAGTCTACAGTTCTTTATGTTGAGGTTTTGACAATAAATTTGGCAGGTGAAGACAAGGACGTCAGATATCTCTGTCGAACCCGAACTTGGCGTAGAAAATCACAACACTGACTTCAGTCCTATTGTACGTTCAGGAGCATGTGCGGACATTGGCTTTCGCCAGAGCATGGAAGATGTGTACATATGCATTGACAATTTTATGAGTGATTATGGGCTTAATAATGCTATCAATGGACCTAATGCTTTCTACGGGGTATTTTGTTCTGTTCTATTAATGACTCTTCATGTGCTCATGTATATCACCAATTTCCTTTTATACTTCATATGTTCAAATTTTCTGATTTCAAATTCTTGAGAAATTGTAAACTTTGCTACTGTTACTGCTGGACATGGTAGTATTATCAATGTTGCCTGGGACGCAAGACATAGGTCATATGCAAATAATAGTTTGATCTTGCATTTGTTTCACCTGATACTGCGTTTAACATCATTTTTATATTGGTGGTCAGGTGTTTGATGGACATGGAGGAAAACATGCTGCTGACTTTGCATGTTTCCATTTGCCAAAATTTATTGTTGAGGATGAAGGCTTCCCAAAAGAGATTGAGAGGGTGGTTGCTTCTGCATTTCTGCAAACTGATACTGCTTTTGCAAAGGCTTGCTCCCTGGATGCTGGCCTTGCTTCTGGCACCACTGCACTGGCTGCTCTTGTCATTGGCAGGTTAGAGTTCTTCTTACCCACCAATTACCTTCTATATTATCAATCTCGTCAAATATTTTTTTTTTTTCTATTCTGGGATTATTTAGTTGTCATTGATCTTGTCTTTCCCTTTACTGCTCTGAATTTGCTAGCTCGCACATTTTAGTATCCTTTCTAAATGTTTGTACTTGGTGCATGGTTACTGATACTTTAATGTTCTGCTTCTACCAGTTTGATACCTAATAATTTATGTATTTGGTGCTTTATTTATCAATCACATTATGTAGGGCATGTTTCCACTTCTACGAAGGCTCATTCGTGCGAACTCTGAATTCTTGACCATGTTATATTTGTTATGCATATGTTCTTCATCTTACTATTGGATGGCAGGTTGTTGTTGGTGGCAAATGCTGGTGATTGTCGAGCTGTGTTGTGTCGCCGTGGAAAAGCAATTGAAATGTCTAGAGATCACAAACCAATTTGCAGCAAAGAGAGGAAGCGCATCGAGGCATCAGGAGGGCATGTTTTTGATGGCTACCTCAATGGGCTACTTAATGTGGCTCGGGCTATAGGAGACTGGCACATGGAAGGAATGAAAGGTACAGATGGTGGACCACTTAGTGCAGAACCAGAGCTTGTGACTACACAACTGACAGAGGAAGATGAATTCCTCATTATAGGTTGTGATGGGATCTGGGATGTGTTTAGGAGCCAAAATGCAGTGGATTTTGCCAGGCGAAGGCTTCAGGAACACAATGACCCTGTCATGTGTAGCAAAGATCTGGTTGATGAAGCTTTG